>VZTT01000031.1:3749-30198 GCA_013400855.1 Buphagus erythrorhynchus
AAAAATATACTTAACTAGAAATCATTGCAGTAGTTTATAGATTTCTAGCTGGGATTATATTTAATTTTAAAATGAAGAATAAATATCAGTAAGGACTTTCAGAAATATCACCTTTCAGTGCAAGACAAAATGATCATCAAAAACTAGCAAAGGCCTTATACACACTGCAAGTCACTTTTCTCTGGGTCTCCTCCACAATTTGCAGTGTCTGAATCAGTAGACAGAGCTGGTTTTTTTCCTGCTTAAGGTCCCACTGCATGAAATATCAGGGCTCTTTTGCACTGACCAACTTTTTATTTTGTAACCTGAATATCATAGTATGCAATGCTCTGTGCTGTAGCTGGAATCAGAGGATGCAAAATGTGCCAAGTTGGTTTTGAGAAATTCTCTTGGGTGATGGGAGGCAATTGCCTGTGATGTCACCTATGCTGTGTCCTGAGAGCAGAGCTGGGAATATCTTGTCTGAAAAAAGGGATGGAGGTTTTACTTTGTGAATAGCTGGGTTGTGCATTCTGGAATAGAGTCTGGGATAAAAGTAACAAGCAGAGTGAATGACCAGGGATGATTCAGGGCTCAGTGTCACTTCTAGACATGTTTTATGTTCAGTGCAGATGTCCCTTCAGGGAAGTCTACAATTTTAATGTGGTGGAACTCAGAGATTGCTGCAAACTACTGATAAAACAAGTATAATCTAAGGAGAGTCTGGAAGCTGTGGTTGTATCTTATTTCTTCGTGTTTCAGGAGAAACTAGAGATGGTTTTGCACTAAGCATGTATGTCATAATATATGTGTTTTTTCACAAACCTTGACCTCTGTAAACAGACCCCCACAAATTCTCAATGAGTTGTTCTCACACTATCCACTTTTACAATAAGGAATATGATGNGTATGGTAACGTCATTGATGAGTTTAAGGGTTCTTGCTCTCAATGAATTTTTGATATTAGGTTTACTTACCCAGTGTAAGGACTAATCATCTGGTTTCATATAAAATAGATGATATAAAGAATAGTTCCTTAAAAGAGATGTTTTCAACTGTATTCCAAAGTGCATATAATANGCAGAACAAGTAGGAAAAGCACAGATTTCTCATTCTGAGAGGGAAAGAGAGATGAGATGCATGTTAAAGTAAGCAAAAGTAGTATTTCTTCTTGGGGGGTGAAAAGAAAAGAAATAGCAGGAGGTGGTATTTGCAGATTATATTTTAACTGCCAAGTTCAAGAACTGTGTCTGATTTTAATTTTCCCAGCCCTGGAGATGCTTCAAATCATCTTTCTCTAGTTTTGCGAATCCAGACCCTCACTGCCTTTGCTTCCGTTTTTCACATTTAATTTCATATCAACTGGAACATATTAGGAAGGGATAAGCCTTTACTTTGGAAAGGTTAGGATGAGAAGGAAGAAATTAGAACTTTTAAAACTAAGTTTGATCTGGTCAAAAAATTATAATTGAAGTTTTTGATTCAGTTTCAGATGAAACAGTATTAAACAGAGATTTTCTTACAGCTGTAGTTTCAAAATGCTTTCCAAGGTTTTTTTGGGCCAATATTTAAGTGTTCCTTATGAATTTTATCCATCTGTTAAATTTATGGACCAAAGTTGGAGTCACAGAGGAAACACTGTAGAATACTACAGTAAGCTGTGTTTTGCATTACAAATTAAATTTTAAGAGGGTTGTTTTTGTGATAGTAATATTTATATACAATAGGAAACACTTGAATTTCATCCAAGCACTGAGTGTATTTCAACACTTTCCAGCTGTACATATGTTTTAGGTGAAGTTTTGGTGACAGTGGATAAAAAAGCAATGCCTTTTTTTAACTGCACTTCACCTGCATTCCAACCAGAATGAAGCAAAAGTAATGCAATGAAGACTATAATGTCTCTTTTACGTACCTACTTACATAATTAAAACACTATGAATGAAAAAAAAAGACCTTATTTATCCATTTGTATGGAAATGACTGTAATTTTCCAGTTCCTTGATCTTTTTCAGATAATAATCCATAAGGGCTCAATAGATTTCTTAGCAGACATTTCTGCGAGTAAACTTGTATTGGATATTGAGATGTTCAAAAAGTCTTTGAAATGCATCTAATAGTTTAGGACATAGACATTTCTGTGTGCATTTTATTACATCAAATTGAATAAGAAAAATAGTTTTAAATCTAACTGAAGCCATTGGATTATCTCAGATTTTTTAAAATTTATTTTTGGAAACAGCAACTAGCTAAAAGAATGAAGTTGCTGATATTGGCAGCTATATGGAGAGTGGCAACTATATGGAGAATGTAAATGATTTCAATGACTTCTTTTTTTATTTTCGAGGAGAAATCTGAATTTTTGTTTACCTATTATTTTAATTATTTGTCAATTTAATAACAAGGTGACAAAATCTAATTTGGATGTTGTCATGAAGTAGTAAGCAGTTCAATCATTCTGCCTAATTCTTGTCCTTTAAGAAGGTACCATTGTTTGGATTTCCAGAAAGGAGGGAACTATAAGCTGAGAAGCAGAAATTTTTTCAGTTGTCAAATTGAATCCTACGCCTAAAATCTCTTAGATAAGATTCAGAATCATTTAGGTTGAAAAAGACCTGTAAGATCATCAAGTTTAAGTAAATCTTAACACAGTCAAGTCTGCAGCTAAACTGCATCACTTGAGAAACATCAATGTGGAGGTGAAAACGCAGACTGTCATGAAAGATGTAGCAAACTTTAAGTGACAAATAGAAGACCTAAAAGTAACCTAAATTTGATGTTGTGTTCAGATAGTTAATTTGAAACTAACCTATAGCAATCAAATGATTTAGTCCCCCTAGATGAAAGTTATTGTCAGATTGGTTGACAAATTAAGGACTGCTTGTTTTGGGAGGCAGGAAGAACCTAATGCTAGCTTTTTAGGGGTGCTTATTTAGCTTTGCTCCCAGTAGCTTGGCTAGAAGGGCAGGCTCTTTTGTGTTCATCTGGCTTGAGTTACTGTTTCTACTTACACCTAAAACTCCTGCCTGAATCTCATTCTGCTGGAAAGATGCAGAATTTACTTGCAAGCAAGGAACAACATGAAATTGGCTCTTAAAGCAATTTTATTCTGGCATTTACTTTTTAGGGACCTGGGGGACAGATACTAATACATCTCACAACATCTAGCAAGTAGTTTGCTAGCTCACACACCACTTGATAGACTGCCTCATCAACAGGAACTTTTGCTGCTGTTTCTCTAATGAGAAAAATTATCTCTTCTTAGACCCAAAATCCAAACTTGCAGCTGGACTTAAGTTCCTTTAAAGCATGTAGCTTTGCACTTGCTTCTCTATCACACAATTTTCACAATCAAATAAATGCTTTTTTCAACCTAAACAATTTTATTCTAATCTCATATTAATATTTTCTGCTTATGGAGTATGAAAGAATAGCATTAAATGTTACTGTGCTTTATTTTGGTATCACAGTTTTATTAAAATGGACTGAACTGCCTATAAGAATTGCAAAGGAATGGTCTTAATTATGCTGCTCAAAAAATCAGCTCAAATTTTAACATTCAAAAGCTTCCTTCAGTTTTCTAGTAGAGAAGGCAACCTAATATCATTACAGCGGAGTCAATAAATCCAGGCTGGGAAGCTAAAGGGACATTCAATTTCCAAGTCAAGGGGCTTTGACAATGAATGCCCTTCTAGGAGGTCCCACTTCACTAAATTGACAGAACTCTAGCACAAATTTCTCTGCACTACAATCACACAACAGAGAAAATGTCCCTCAAGTACCCTTTTTCTAGTCATTTAAAGGTCAAAACTAACTCCTTTGGTTTCAGTTGAAAGCCCACAGGTGTGGTAAGCAGCTTAGGTTACAAAGCTAATGACTGATAAAGTTGATTCTGCATGACAGAAGGAATATAGAGATTTCTCAGACAAGATTTAGTTTGTTATCTCTATTGCTAGCCCTGCTATTTTGACCTCAGTAATTATGTGACAGCCGTCCAGATTTGCTAACAAATGTGTGGAAATAAAACAACTTCATGCACCTGAGGCTTGGCTATTGAAACGAGGCAGGGGTGTAGGGAGGATTAGGGAAAGAGATACCACTTTCTTCCTAGCTGTAAGCAGGTATCATACAAAGTTGTACAATGCAGAAAGCTTTGTCTGCTCCATCTGGGCTTCTCTGTTTGCTGTCATGATTGGATTTCTGTGGAAATTGGGGTGAACAGGGAGCTGCCTTCACCTGCAGATGCAGAGAGCTTCAGCTTCAAACCCGGGGAGACACCTAGCTAGGAGAAAGGACACCCTTTAACATCTTGGTGAGAGAATAGAAAGAAGAGTTGTCTCACTGGAATGAATATGTTAACCAGTTTGTTACAAATAAAGTGTTGTTCTTGGTTTCGATATACGGTTGGCTGGCTGCCAACTACATTTATGGTTTTGTTCCTTATCCTCATTATTGATTAAATCCTGTGCCCTCCATCCCATCTATATATCTCTGTGCATTCAGGGTCTTTGGAGATTGCCCCTTGTACCATGCAGTTTTTCTATGTTTGTTATTTTTACATTAAAATTTCTTTGTTTCTTGGCAACTCCATCATTCCCATCTCTCTATATTTATGCCATGGATTTCCCGGCTGGCCTGGTCATGTTGTAGGCGTGTGGTGCTTGTTGTTCTTAGATAGCTTGAGATGCTTTATTAAAGGCATTTTTTGTTTCATTGGTCAGTTGTACGTGTAGCATCAGTCAGCTTATGCATACCATGAAGCGTCCTTAGGTCTTGTTTTTTGCTGAGGGCAGTCCTTTTAAAAACGTCTGTTTGCTGCGTTTTTGATGCTATCCAATACCTGCCTTGGGGGTCAGGTGGCTGAAACATGCATGCTGCAGCTGCTCCTGCGATGGGATGACTTTCCTGGCAGCCAGAGCTTCCTTCCTCAGTCCCCTGCACAATTGCCTGTGCTTGAAGAGCTGCTGAGTGCTCTGGAGCGCAGAGGTGGTTGCACGTCTCTGTCACTTAAGTTAAAGTAGGTTTGGTTCAGACGGTGAAGAGAGCAAACCCTTTTTGCATTCTGGGTTGGCACTGGAGACAGCCATGTTACTAAGCAGCTCCTCTTTGGCCCTTTCCACAAAGCCCAGGCTAGGTGTACTCCTACCTGGTACCTTTTCCCAAGGATCTTTGGTGTTACTGGGTCTAGAGGGGCTGAGGTTTTCCTTAGATGACGAGGAGGAGGAGGAATATCCAGACACTAGAAAGGCCTTCTCTTGGTTGGAACAAATCTGGTTTTTAACCTCTGGTACGGACTTCGTGGGTGCCGCCATGTTGGAAAGCATCACTTCTGGAATCCAGGTGGAGGTATTTCCTGCATTCCCAGTGGGGGTGCGGCCCCACACAGAGGATGTGCAGCCTGAGGTGTGGTCTGAGGCGAGAGGGGCAGAGCTCGAGGTAGGAGTGTTGCTAAAAACATGGAGAGGGAATAGACTGGAGTGGGAGGGGTGGAACTGAGGGTGGGATGCCAGAGATGACTGGCAGCTTTAGTGGAAGAGGAGGGGAGGGCAAGGAGAAGGCGTGGGAACGGGGGGGATGAGATGGAAAGAGTCTGAGATGGCATGGCTGCCGCCATCTTGGGCCCTGTGTGGGGAGATTTGGGGTAGACACAGGGCAGCGGAATAACAGGGCACACCAGTGTTTCCTCCAAGCTCCGTGGTGATATCAGCCATGTATCTAACGCTGGGGCAATCCGAGGGACGAGGAGGGTGACACAAAGTGGCTGGAGTTGCTAATTGCACTGCCTCCAGCCTCCATGGCAGGACCCCACGTCGTATCCTTCTTCTGGGGCTTGGAGGGCTGGGGGCAGTCCCATGTCGGAAGGGGGTGGCGGGGATGGAATCTCGCCACTTCTGGTGGGCTGTCAAGGTTTTGTGAATCATGCACAAGGCAAGCAGCATAAGAAATGGGAGCAGATCCCTCCAGGTAGCCAAATCACACAGCCTTGACCCCACCAAGCCCCAAACCATGGGAGTAAGGATGTTACAGTTCAGGCCCACCTTCACGGTGCCCCCGGAACAGCATCAGAGAGACTACTCAATATCCATTTTACAAGGGTTTTCAGCTCATGTTTGGCCACCACCTTTCCCTAGTTTGCTAAAAGAACTTTAAACCACCTATATACATCTCTCTCTACTGTGGATAGCTGTAACCCCATCCTGCAGAGCTGCAGAACTTGGATTGGGGTGGGATATGCCCCCCCCTCCAGTTAGGAAAGGGTGTGAGGCCAGTGTTCTCTTTCTCTATTCACCTGCCTCCCATAGGCACACCAGGGTCAATTGGTCCAACTTCAAGGGTCGCCCAAACTTTCCACGTCAGGCCTAACAAATTTGTAATCTGTGGAGAAGAATGTCCTACTGGTTGACCTCCAGCCAAACTGACTCTGACAGGTCCTCTCAATATGAGATTTGTCCCTGTTTGGGGCACCACTTATAGCTGCTGTGGGTGGCTGTAACAGGACCAGACCAGCCAAGGAATCTGTGGCGTAATACATAGAGAGATGGGAACAATGGAGTTGCCAAAAAACAAAGAAATTTTAATGTAAAAATAACAAACATAGAAAAACTGCATGGCATAAGGGGCAAACTCCAAAAACCTCAAAACCTGGAAAGCACAGAGGTGCATAGATGGAGTGGAGGGCACAGGATCCAGTCAATAACAAGGATAAGGAACAAAACCATGAATGTAGCTGGCAGCCAGCCAAGCATATATTGAAACCAAGAAAAACACCTTTTTTGGAACAAACTGGTTAACATGTTAGTTTCCATGAGACAGCTCTTCTTTCTATTCTCTCATGTCCTTTCCCCTAGCTAGGTGTCTCCCAGGGTTTGAAGCTGAAGCTCTCTGCAGGTGAAGGCAGCTCCCTGTCCACCCCAATTTCCACAGGGCCACTCACCATGGTTTTGTTCTCAAGTTTTATCTTTAAGAAAAAAAAACAAAAACAAAAAACAAACAAACAAAAAAACTAAAAACACAACAACAACAACAAAAAAAACCCAAGTAATTCTTAGAGTAGGACAAGAAAATGGGAAGCATGCAGGAGAAGAGGTCTTTATATAAAAATGAAGTGATTCCTGCTCCTGACTCCTCTGGTAAGGCCGTTGGTACACCTGGGGACCTCACCTCTGCACTGCCATATGAAGCTCAGAGCTTGGGAGCTGACCACTTCCACTCTGGCTGTCAGCAGAGCTGGGGGATTTTTAGAAGACTGGGAACTGAAATTCCTCAGGGGCTGGATAGACACACTGTCAAAAGACCAGAGAGGATAACTGTCAGGAATGGCCCACCACTATTTCACTTTGACAGCTGAGTACCTTGGCTCAGTTGTGACAGACCTGCAGGGTCTGGTGGGGAAACTTGTCTGGTGGAAAATTCATGACCAGTGCCAGCAGAGAGGTAAATAGTTGGGGAGGGTTCCCCATTTGCAGAAGTGGTAAATCTGCAAAGCCTCTCCTCTGTTTCTGGGTACAGTAGTGCTGTAGAGCCAGGCAGGAAAGTTAAGATCTCACTAAAATTCACGGAGTTACTCATAGGCAGGAAGGGTACAATGAAATTTCAGCAAGTTCACTTTTTAATCAGGGATTATGATTGAAGAAATCTGTTAAAAGCAGTTTAAGATAATGGCAAAAAGAGGCAGAAGTTGCTTGGTGAGTGGATGAAAACAGAGGAGAAAAGGGGAAGGATTCAGTGGGCATAAAGGAGAGCCAAGCTGTTTAAGGAGGCAGTCTGAGTCCTATCCTCTTCTATCTTTGTATTTGCCTAAAAAAAATACTTCTTTGTCCTTTAAAAGTTGTTAGCCTTGTTTTTTCCAAAGTACTATGGCCACCAAAATGGAGTGCCACACACTGAATATAGAAACTAATCTTTCTAATAATTTTCCTTTTCGTGAATGCTTTAAGTGATTAACAGAGTACTTTGTTTTCCCAGTATTTTAAGTTGAATTTATTTGTATTTGAGCATAGCTTATTTTTTTCATATTAAATCCTTTTGTTGTTGGTGATGATTGGACGTTTGAGATTAGGAAACTGCAATAACAATGTCAGTTTTTTCCTAGTTAGTGTCATTGTTTTTTTAATTGCAATGCAATTTCATTGAGGGCACTTGCTTAGAATTGTGACCATCTCAGATGATCAATAACCAGAAGTGGTGACTGACCAAATGAACATATAGAAAATCATAATATTGTAAATATGTTGAAGTATTCTTATCATGGGAGGTCTTTAAACATAATAAAATGACTCACAAGGCAACAGCCAAAAGCACCATAGTAAATTAAAATGTAGCATTAACAAGGAAGTATACCCCAAAGCAGTCTGTATGGAAAATCAAGACTCAGTAGAGCAACACTAACCACTTAAATTACTCCTCATATATTTCAAGCATTCAGATATGACAACCAAATTGTTTTTACCACATTGTTTCTGAGTGTACAGATGCTTTATTCTTATCTGAGAAGTGTGAGGTTGAGAGGGTATCAACATCTGTACAGCTGCCTTTACCAGGTGTGAAGATGGGATCCATAAAGCTGGGCTTTAATACATACATATACATATGTGTGTGTATTTCCTATTTTTTTGATACACATTTTATTGTTTGTTGTTTGTTTGTTTTCTTTTTGTATTTTGATAATTCTTTGATTCTAAAAGAGAAGTGTGAGAAACACCACAGAAGAATTTGTTTCCTTTTATTTAATTTATTTAAATCAAAGGGCTATAGTCTATTGGTTCTGATGATGAGAACATCAGAAATGCTTTTAAGTGATGGCTGGGACTCCCATATGAAACAGAACATAGTGGCCTAGCATTCTTATATTTGCACATAAATTAGATTTTTGTTGAAGATTGCAGTGTAAGTAGAATGATGTAAAAGATAAGAATGAATGTCAGCTGAAGGCAAGAAAATTAATAACTCTTGATCAAGATCATGGAATAACACAATTCTTCAAATGCTTCTCTAAAGCATATATGTGTGTATGTGTGCATAAAATGTTTGTATGGCACTATTTTATTAATGTGCATCAGAAATGGATTAAGTGCCAGCACTTAGAAAAGCAAGAGTGTCGTTTTTATAGTGACATTAAAAGTAATGCAGAAGAGGGATCAGTCAGCCTTGATAAAGATTTGTGTCTCTGTGCAGAGCTGCAGTATTCTTTCTGTTCTTTTCCTGAATTAAGACAAGGGGAAAGTTTCATTTTTTTAAATTTCCTCTCCTCCTGCCCTTTCTGTTGTTTGCACTGATGTACAGCATCCTTATTTAGGAAGATCCTATGTGATCTTTGTGGTCATGACACTTGTTCTCAGATGATTCATTGGTACCTTTTCTTGAAGAATATCTTCACATCTCTTATTTAGCAGCGCTGACCATCCCACATTGTCTTTCCTAACAAATTCTGACTTCTGAGGTAAAACCAGCCATTTGCTGACCTCCCATTCTCAATTTCAAGTACTGGGATGCTGTCTAGAGCCACGGTGATTAATTGAGGCAGGCAAGATTGGATGGGAATATATATTTTCAAGGGAATGTGGGTTTGCTGGATAGCAGAGCGTGGGAATTAAAACGAACTCCGGAAGCACTGAGGAAGCCAGGAGCAGAGCTCATCAACATGCTGCTCGTCAGGGGGAGCAGGGGTGGCCCTGCAGCTCTTGGCTTCTGCCAGGACTGCCAACAAAGACAGTAATTGTGATGAGCTCCTTGATGGGATGAACTGTCCACCACCACCAGTGAACAAGCAGCTGCCACACAGGAAGGCTTTTAGGTAACTGACACCTGTGGCCCCAGTTGAAATTACAGTTAGCTGCATTGTTGGGAAGTGCTTCCCAATTGCAAAGGATATCTACTTCCTTTTTTTCTACAATTGCTGACATGTGGCATTTTATTACGTATAATGTAATTTTCCTGAAACTTGTTTTTGTTTATCAATGCATGCTAATCATTTACTGGGTACTTTTTTCTCTGGATATTGAACTTGGGCTTGATTTTTCAGTGGCACCTGCCCATAGCATGAATTGAGATGCATTTTTTGTTGTTAGCCTGTTTTGAATCCTTTCTTTTCTCAGGCCATGAAGCACTGGCACTTGTGACAGAATTGTTTCATTTCAGTGAATTAACACATTTAAAATATAAGTACATACAATGAATTATAAGCAGGCTATAGGCTGTTTTTCTCCCTGCAACATCTGTAAAAGGAAGAAAGGAGGGAAGAGAAACCAGCATTTTCTTCCTTGCAATTTGTTCCCTTTAAATAAGGGCCAAAAATGAAGGTACAGTAGCTGAAATGTCCACAGTTCTGGCACTGAAGGGGAAACAGGTGTGTTCGAGAAACTGTGATGAGGCAGTTTCACAATTAGACCGACTGACTTAGCAATATGTTTGTTTGGTTTTAAGTTATTGCTGGCATTTTTCCATCTGGCATTTAGTGATTTGTTAAGATCCAGAGAATTTTCTGGAAGTAAGCATCTCTCCAGGTGGTAAGATTCTCTTTTAGTGGAGGGAAAACTTGGAGGTACTGTAAAGCAGCTGCGTAACCTGCTTGAATCAGTACCTGAAAGAAACAGCTAATCTGAGATGGAGTCTGATCTCATATTTCTTCATCAGCTTTCTAAACTAACTCAGAGCTACCTCAAAGTTCCCATGCAATTTCTTGTGTGTTCCTGAGTGAGATGTGGCAGGCTCTGTACCTAGGTTAAACTCAGTGGGACTTTGGAGCTCCTAAGGCTCAGGAGCTGCAAGGAGCCATGGAATAAAACTGAGGAAAACTCCTCACTTTGAAACTTACTGAGCTTCTAAAAAGGTTTGTTTTTTTTTTTTCCTCACTGGGACAAATGAAGCCTTTTCAAAATCATGTATGTGAGTTTATGGGTGGGGATGTCGTGTCTATTTTTGTTTTGTTTGGATATGAAACAAGAAAACGAAGGAAATCGCCTGCTAGAATTGTGAATTCATACAGCAGAAATGGTAACAAATGTGCACCCAAGTTCCTGTCTTAAAAACTGCTTGCCTGCTGATTAGATATGAATCTCCCCTTTTAGATCTGAACTGGTTAATCATTTGGAGATAGCAAGTACCAGATTAGTCTTTAGAAAATCAGAGGTATTAAATAAACTAATTGTTTCTATAGTAGAAGTCCTACTTTAAAAAATGTGGTATTTATCCAAACTTAATAATGGCGTGGAGCGTGAAAAGTTCTTTAAAATGAAAGTTTTGAAGCAAATACAAAGCAGTTTTGATGTTGTTTTTATCTCTGTGCTCCGTCTTTGGGGAAAGAAAGTGGAAAACAAACATGACAGTACCTTAATTCATTGTTTCAGTAAAAGATCAGATACATTCAAAATGCACATTTGTTTTCCTTCTTTGACTTTAGTCAGTGCAATAGGAGAAAATACCAGCTTTCTGGTAGTAGATGAATTTTGCAAGTACATAATAAACCCAGATCTCTAAACACATCAGTCATGTGTCATCTGAAATATGCATTGTGTCTCACATTGCAATTGCTTCCCCAATATTCATGAAATATTCATGCTGGATATATGCAGTACGTGCCACATGGATGGATGTGACATGAAGCAGCAACAATAATCAAGGCTTCAGTAGAAGGATGCCAAAGCAGTAGCAGAACAGCTTCCCTCTCACCTTTGCATAAGATACTAGGAAGAAAATGGGTTAGAAATGAAGGGTGAAAGGCTTCCCTTCTCACTCCTGTGTGTGCTCACACAAACACACAAATACAGGTACACAGAGGTGCCTGTGCACACCAGGGTTCTCTCTTCTGTATCAGTCAAGTCAGTGAAGAGTTCAATGTCTAGTAAGCATTTTTTCCCCTCTACTAAAAGGGGATGATGTGGCTCTCTAATCATGGAGTAATCTTGGTTATTAATGGTGAGTTTAGCTTCTTAAGCTCATGGAGCAATTGGATGTAAAAAAGCATCCACACCTTAAGCCCACTATTTGAATTACAACTCTCTTTTTCCTGTTCACTTAGTCTGTCCTTTTTATTTTGCTTGGAAGCTGAAAAGAGAAATGAGCCTGTGCTATGTTTTGTCATCACCCATAAATCCTCCGGAGGATGGAGTAATAAATTTCATTTCATAGGTAGGTGGTGGAGTTTGTTTTTATTTAAATTATTTTTATATAGCTTTATGCCTAGATGCCAGGCGTATTTGGATGACCTGAAAGAATTTCCAGACATCAAGGTCTGGTCAGACTCCATAGACAAAGCCTAGGGGAGCTCGGCTCAGCCCAGAGGGGTTGCAATCTTTGCAGGTGTTTTCAGTTGTAAATTTCTTGTTTTGTTTTGGAAAACCAGAAAATAAATCCTAACACTGAAAAAGGGCTCTGAGTCATGGCATTTTATTATCCATAGTGCTGTTGCCTTCCTTGAGTGTTCAAATATTTTCTCTGGTTTTATCAAGTGATCCAGGAAGTAGAACTCTGAGCTACTTATGAAGTACTTGAAATGATTACATCCCATTTTAATCCTTTTTGCAGCTAAAATTGTGAAATGGGATAGGATTGGAAGTGTCTCTAATAGTGACAGCTGATGGGCACAAAACATGACTGTCTTAAAAGAGACTTTGAAACCATCACAGGTGACCTTCTAGTAGAGAAATGCAATACTTCTAAAACCAAACTTTTATTGATGGAACATGGCTTTTTGAATACCAGGAAACATGGAGGAGGACACAAGGTTTTAGCTGTTCAGTTGTCTGCATTGTGCAGTCCTTATCCTCACAGCACATGTAATGCTAAGTGTAGGTTTTTAACACACTCTATAATCTAGTCCCCAAATCCACATTTAATAAGAATTATTATAGATTTTACCTTGCAGCCATGAATAACAAAATAACAAATAATAAGATACTTGCAAAGCATTACTGCAACAAGAGAATATTTTTTTTTTTCCAAGAGGAAAGTGTTAGTAGGTCTTTTTCAGATTTATTTAGTTAACCCAGCCACTGATGTTTTTTTTGCTTCTCCCACAGTGGAGAAGCAAGAGGTGTTTGTTCTTTCATACCACTGAATTCATAGTAAGGGACTTCCTTCTGTGTGGAGAAAAGTTTTCTAAATAGTGAGTGCTTGTCATTCTTTAACTGACTTAGAGAAGGCATTATTTTGAAAATTACCATGTCAATTTAACTGTGACAGTAACAGAGGCAGGTACCAGCAGTTTTCTTCTGATTATGTTAAAATCTCATCTATTATTTAGTTTGAAACTGACAGCATATATTAAGGCTTAATGAAGGCTTTCAGTAATTTAAAAGATGAGATTTATCTT
Source organism: Buphagus erythrorhynchus (assembly GCA_013400855.1). NCBI lineage: Eukaryota > Metazoa > Chordata > Aves > Passeriformes > Sturnidae > Buphagus > Buphagus erythrorhynchus. Next base: position 17,038 of record VZTT01000031.1, read on the forward strand.
TGCAGATTTTGGGATATTTCTGTCATTTATGAGCTCTAGGATTCTAACAAAAGCTAATATTAGGAGGAGTTTCAGCCAAATTATTTTTACTTTGAAATAAGGAACTTTGAATTTACTAAATAATTTTTTAAAAATTACTACCTCTTGTCTGGTTTAAAAAGCCACCAAAATGGTGATATTTTTTATCTTTTTTTTTCTTTTCCTTTATTTTTTTTTTTAAGGAATATATTAAAATAACATTGAAAGGTAATAGAACATCATGAGCAAAACTTGGAAGTTCAGACGGGTTTATGAAAATGAATCTTCTACATACACTTTTCTTTGTGCTCATGAAAATTGACTGAATTTTAAATTAATCTTTCTCCTGGAGTAAGGAGAATTTTTGGATTTCATACTTCGGAAGCATACCTCAGAGGCAAGACAGTTTCCATTTTGTTTGTTAAGGTAACAATGGTTTTGTATGCTTGATTGGCTTGGGGTTTTTTAGTGGGGTTTTGGTTTTTAGAGGAAGAGTTGTACAACTTTTCAGTGTTTGTGACTTTGCATGGCTCTGCTTTCTCTGAAAATATCTGAAGTTTTGGCTGATTTCAGTCAAATTTGACAGAAGGCTGCAGGTCCCCAGGGTAATTACGTTTATTTGGATTTCATAAAGACAGTCAGAAAAAAGAATGAGCTTTGAACTATAATAAGTTTGCCTCAAGAACTTTTGTTCTTGTTTTGGGAGAGCAATTTTAAGGAAATATGAAGTAATTATATTGGGAAAAGGAGTGAAATGTATAAGCATATGCAAAATTGATGAAAAATCTTTACACAATAAAGTGAAAATGAAAATCAAACAAAAGCCGTAAAGTGTTAGGAAAGCAGGGATTTTTCCCTCATTCTACTGCATTGCCTTATTTTAGCAGGGGGAAGGGAAAAAGTTAGTGCAGCTGCCATAAAACATCATTAACTCATCTTATGAGAGAGATAAGAACTGAGATATAGAGAGGATGACTTTTTTATGAACTGCATTTCTAAACTAAGGCAGTACTTGACAGAAAAATAAATTCCGCTTTTGAAGAGTGTTATCTTTTTTCAAACACTCTGAATTCCATATTTTTTCTAATTGCATACTTTGTGTGATGGCAGACATATGTATTAATCTTTAAAATTGAGCAAGAATTATGTTTCGTATTTAATTTTTGCCGTCAGCTGGGGAGAAAAGGAGCCACAAGTGGTTATGAATCTTTAAGTACTTTTTATAAATAAGCAATTTCGAGATTAATATCTGGGAAGAAGTGAAACCTGCATTTATGTTGTACTTCTGCATATATTCCTGGAATTAGCACTTCTTCTTTTGCAGAGCAACATGCAGCTGAATTTCAGCCTTATAGACACTGATAAATCATCACAATTGACCTTGCATGATGGGTTAAGAGTATTATAATTAATGTGTGGCTAGCATACTTTTTTTTTCTTTTGGTAAGCAAAGCTGCAATTCCTTGGGATTTTGTGGAGTCTCAAACCTTGGAAACAGTCAAAAGCCAACTGAAAATGGTCCTGAGCAATTAGCCCTAAGTGGTGCTGTTTGAGGGAAGGGGTTGGACCAAATGACCTCCAAAGGTCAAAGAAATTCTGTGGTTCTGTAAAACTTACGTATTTTTTTTCCTTCTCTTGTCACAGTTTCATTTTTGCTATTAGTCAATGAAAGAATGAACCATAAAATGCTTGGAATATTTGAGATTTGAAAGGGAAATAGCAACAGGCAAAAGGAGCTGGGGTTTATGATGTGGACTGCATACGGTCATTTTCTAATTCTGCTGGTAGCAAGTATCTGGGATGGCAAGTAGATATGGGTTAAATATGATGAAATATCTGTAGAATGAATGCAGAAACAATGAGTTTCACTCACGTGATAAGAAAGTATGTAGGGCAGATATTGCATTGATCTATTTTATCTTATTTACTGTACATAGTAAAATACCAAAGTTATATGTTTGATTACTTTTGTGAAATGAAAGAGATGGTTAATAATTGAGTTCCTCAGTGAAACTTCTAAATGAAAGGGCAGCCCCTCTCCCAGAAGTAGGAACATCAGCCACTGCTGCTCGCAGGTAGCATTCACAGCATGCCAAGCTTCAGTGAGATGGTAGCTCTCTTTCCCAAAGGCTCCCTTGTCTTCTGAGGGATTAGGAGAAATAAAAAGGATATCATCATCTGGTAGGGACCACTTAGTCCCTGTCAAAATTGCCTGTGGACAAGCTATTGCCTTCCTTGATCACAGACAGGAGTGGAATAACTAATATTTCAAGCAAATTCTGACTATAATAAGGAAAGAATATTTTAAATCATGTTTTTCCTAAGTGCATTAGTTATTTCAAATTATGCAGAACACTGGAAAACTAACAATTTGTTAGTGAAAGAAATAAGACAGAAGTGAGCAGGCGCAGAAGAACAGTTCTTATGAGACCCTGTGTTTAATTATTTTTAATTCATAAGCTAAGTGACAGATTTAGTTAAAATCCTGAGAAAATTCAATCTTTAATTACAGTGTGTCCTTTGAGCAGGGAAGGTGTTATAATATATCCTTCAAATAAAACAAAGAGGATAATTCTTTTTTTTTTTTTTTTTTTTATACAAATATCTGAAGTCAATCTTCATACAGGGATTGTTTATATAATATGACATTAAAAGGAATGAAAATTAACATATGCCAAGGCTACTTCAAGGTGGCAAGGCAAGCTCTTGCAGCCTAGGAAACACTGATGAGGATTGCCTATGCAACCCTGATTTGTCCCCTGCAGACACAAATACAGGCTTTAATTACCTGCTCACAGACTAGTGTCACCTAACAACGTTTAACTTCTGCTGAGGACTGCATGAGCTGCTATTCAGAATTTCCTTTCAGCTTCCCCGGTCCCTTCCTGCATGTAATATTTACAGCACACAGTCCAGTCTTCACCCTGAACACAGATGGAATTATTGATTTCCTTGTGTGCTTTCGTTCCAAGTGTCTCGGCTTTTATATCTTACAACTAGATCCTCCAAGGGACAGACGTATTTTGCCTAATTTGTAGGTGTCTGGCTCTCAGCTTAGCTTGTACAACCCGACTTAAATTCCCCTTTCAGCGCACGGACGCCTCAGGGTATTGCTGCTACAGGCTTTTCCACAGAGCAGGGAATGCTCAGCTTGGTTAGGTGACAGGAATACTTGCACTGGTGCAGGCTCATCAGCCCACATCCAGCTTCCTCTGCCATCCTTAGATTTAGCTCCTGGTGCCCAGTGAGGTGTTGGGAGGCAATCAGTCACTGCATAGGTGGATCGTTGGTGTTTGTACATATAAGGGATGCTTGTAAGTGTCAGATCTGAACCCAGCTGTCTTTAGTTACTCCTGGCTCATTGAGAGAGAACACATCCAGGCATGATTGCCTGAAGTCTTTATGTCTATAACACATTGCCCAGGGAGGTTGTGGATGCCCCAGCCTTGGCAGTGTTCAAGGCCAAATTGTTTAAGGCCTTGAGCAAACTTGTCTGGTGAAAAGTGTCCCCCGGCCATGGCAGCGAATGTTGGGACTAGCAACCTTAACATTCTATTATTCCATTTCTTCAGCAGAGGGTGATTCTGGCTCTTTTTCTATGGAGATGTTAAAACCTCTGTCCTCCTGCTCACTTCTTACATGATGGTTCCTAGTTAGACACTCAAATTGCAGGGACACCAAGGTTTACTTCTTACCTTTTTTGAATGAGCTTTCCTATCTGCAAATGCAGCCTTTTTGGAATAATCTTGTTAGTAATAAGCAGATGATGTTGGAGTGGGAACTCGGCCAACACCTCCTGCCACGTGCAACCAGAGACCACTGCTAAACCTGAATGGGGTTGGGTGTCACTTGCAGCCTGGGACAGGGTAGGTGTGGTAGTTGAGAGACAGCAGTAGAGCTGGAGGTGGGCTTGGGGAGTAGGGTCTGGGGGATGCTTGGGGTCAAGCCTGATGGTTCTGGGGTTGAGGGACACCCTTGGGTCACAGCCCCAGGACGGGGGGCAGCACAGCAGGCAGGGCAGTGGTCTCAGCAGCAGCAGCCCTGTCCCACAGCAGCCATCTGGGCAAGCCAGGCAGGCCTGGGGATGGTGAGAATATCCAGCCAAGGGTCCTGATCATGTGCCATGACTGTAAGAACCAGGAGGGCCAAGGCTGAGTCAGGTCAGGGTCCAGCTCAGCAGGAGTCATGGCCAGGCACTGGCAGGGTTGTGGTAGCCCAGCTCAGACAGGGATCTAGGATGAGAGGCTCAGCATAAAAGCAGGTCCTAAAGGAATGGGGAGCAGTCCCAGCTGAGGTTTCTTTTATCTTTCTTCACAGTGTCTGTCTCCAAGGTCACCAGCTGTGCTTTGTGTTGGCTTTGAGTCCAGCTAGACAAAGCCCCAGGAGGTGAGATGCACTTGAGGTCCTGGCAGCTTTGTTCCCCCTGAGAAGCTTCAAAGTGTCAGAAAGGAGAGGAGAGATCATGAGCCCCTCACTACCTGAAGGGAAGCAAACCTGAGCTTTTCTGTTGCAAGAGAATTTTATTGTAAAATACATGTCTATATGACAAATCCAGCTTTAAAGCACCTCTGTGATTTGAAGCCATATTAATATTATTCCTAAATTGTGTAAGGCAAACGCAGACATGGACAATGTATGTCCAGCAATTTAAAAGCATTACTTGGGTCTTCATTTGGACATTCCCAGTGTATGGTGTAGAGGTTTATGTGCTGATAGCAGCATTCTCCTTGTTGGCATTGTCGTTGTGAGTGCTTGTGTCTGCAGGTTATGCCCTATGTGTCTCAAATTAATGGCCCACAAATACAGAATGGACAATTAGTAACCATGAGGAGGACTTTGATTTAATATATTTTTTTATTACAGTGTAGAGATAGAATAGACTGCTGCTTTCAGCCTTAAGATTATTCTTCTATGGTTATTGCTTCTTTCTTCCTCACTGGACAGCTGTGAGCTCTCATATGGATGTGATGTGGATGGTAGAGGTTCAATCTTTCCCAGGTGATAGTTCTGCTATAAATGGGAAGAATTCCATGCAGGGAATGGATGACTTGAACAGAAGCAGTCCAGCACTCAAGGGAGCTGAGTGTAGAAAGGAGCATAACGCTGATGTTTGAGTCAATAACCACATATTGTTTAAAAATAGTTGTTTTACATAGAGACCCAGAGACATATAAAGGTAAAGAAAGTTTCAAAGGTGCAAATAGAAGATTCACTCATCACCAAGACTTACACACTCCCACCTGCATTTTACAGGCCAAAAACATAACTGCTGAGACCTACGGCTCTGTCGAGCACTGTCTGTAAAAGTCTGAGATGATGTAAAAACAAGGATTTTCAGAGGGGTTAAAATGTTAATTGCATTACAATAAGAAGGGAGAGTGAGAGAATTGGAAATGCCCTAGGTACGTATAATGAGTAAGTAATGGGAAAGACTGAAATGCATTAATATTAAACCTTCACTATATAACTCATCCTTATTGGACACAGCTGTCGATAAAATATGCCCTTACTCTTGACAAGTAGCTCCTGTGTTTTGCTTGTAGATTAGCTTGCAGCCCTGCTCTGTATTCTTTATCTTCATCACTGCACCAGTCATTTAATTAGGCAGTGAAATCTTCTGCATAGTGATTAGGAAATCACAGTTAAGAAGGTGTTACAAAGAGAGGCTCTGGAAGTTGCTCAAAATAGCTTTCAGCTTTGGAAATTCCTTCATCTACTGTGGGAAGGAAATGCATATAGGATCCAGAAGGGTATGAAACTAACCTTTGCTCAGTTGTTGCAGAAAATTGTTGGCCCTTAGTATACAGATATCATGCTTAATAAAAATTATCTTCATGTGAGGAGCTAGCGGTTGCTCACTCAGAAATTAATAATCTTGGAATTTTTACTGAGGTTGCATATAGGAATTAAAGATGTGTTTAACAGCTTCATGCTGATGAAGATTTTTTGATTTCAAGAGAAATTATCTGGCATTCTATCCACATTTATTCAGAGCTTCAGCTGTTGGCACTTAAGTAAAATCTAGATTTCTTCTTCATAGCACTGCTTTTGGTAATGCAACCCGCTGTTGGTTGGGTTTATTTTTTTGCTTTTGGAAGCATTCGTACTTCAGCTCCTGGCAACTGGCTTGTGTCAGCTTTCTAATTCCCCAACCTAGATCATTGCCTGCTGCATATGAAAATTTACACATATATGGAGAAGCAGAGCAGTGAAAGAAAGAAAGTGCTGTCAAAAAAACCAAACAAACAAAAAAAAAAAAAAAAAACCTCTTTCCTGTTGAGCTTCATGCTCATGTTTTGAGAAAAAAAAGGCTTTCTAACATACCTGTATGGAGGCAGAAGATGATGGAGATCATCTGTTGAGGGAGAGATTGATGTTCTTACTTTAAATATATGTGAAGAAAAGAAGGGAGCCACCATTTTGCAAGGCATCTCCCATCTTGCTTTGTTTCATGTTCTTATACCTCCATGTTCCCTGTGATTAGGAACTTATGTCTGCCTTTACACTTCTATTCTGTGCCAGTGTATCTTAAATCGGAAAATAGAATGCCAAAATGCATATTTAGGAGTAGAGACTTCTGGGTTTCTCTGGATTAGTCATATTTAGGATTAAACATACACTTTTCCACATAAAGATATTCTAAATTCTGTCACATTAAACAAGGAAGCTGGGCAATACCGAGTCAAATTCAAGGAAGCAACATGCTGAACAATAAAGTGTAGCTTAGAGTCAGTGCATAAAACCAATATTTCTGTGTTGAAGAGGAAAATATGAAAAAGAGGTGAGTGGAATAGGAAAAAAAGAAAACTGAGAAAGTTCTGATGTTTTTCTTCATTCCTGTTATAAGTGCCAACTTGAAGACTTCCTTCCTTCCATCCCTTCCTCCCTGTCTCCTCTTTTCCTGTTTTCTTTTCCTTCCTTCCTATTCCATCCATTATTAGAGCTACAGTAGGTAAGTTGCATTTCTTAGGAAGTGCTCATTTCTGTCATTTTCCAGAGAACATGCTATTGTTTTTTCAAAAATGCTACTAGTGAAATACTTAACAAGATAGATACCAGGCGTTATGAACAGAGATTATGTTTAGGCTTCTGAATAATAGTGATTATACAATAACAAACTGCATCCTCCAGAAAATGTTGATTTCTGGTATTATTTGCATTTACGTAACACAGTGTGTGTTGCAAAACTTAAAATTAACAAAAGGGAAAAAAAGTCTGATTTTTGAGGCCAGAGCTCATAGAACTCCATTAACTTTTTCTCTAAAGTTGCACAATAACTTGTGGAAATTCTACCTTTTGTTTTTATTAACCTCTTCCTAACCAGGAATGTTAAATACCTGAAATATCTTAGTATGGGCATAGGGGTGTAAATAATGTTCTGTTGTTTTACAACTTGAAAACATAAGATGTTGAGATGCAAAGGCTTGGCCAAGAACCATTTTCTCACACTTAACATTTTAAGATGATAGGTTCTTTTTGAAAAGAGCAAAGTCAGTGCCAGACTGCCTCAAAACTTGATTGCTTGTATGGAGTCTGCTGCAGGAAGTATAAGGCAAATAGGGCAGAATAATTCTGCATACACTTCATGACAACATTAATAAGTTTTTCCTTTGGAATAATGTATTAGTTGGATAACCTGGGAGTATCTTTTCACTTTCTCTCTGAGATTGAAAAGAAAAAGATAGTGGTAGTGTAGCCTTGTAACAGTTAGACATATATATTAACAAAAAGAAAACTGTCATAAGTTCAGTATTCCTGAAAAAACCTTCCCTGTACTTTCTGTCATGGAATTAATGCACAAACAGATTTTCTTAGACATAACATTCACACTCACATATTCACAAATATGTTCCAGGGCTGTGTTTTTTTCCACCTTTCCCATCAATATTGTTCCTTTTGGAGCTTGTCCCACCTGCTGTTTTCTTTAGTAGGTATATGTGTGGGGTGAGGATGAAAGAGCCTGATCTTCTCATCTTCCTTTTAGAACACACACTAGACCTTGATGACATTAGTCCAAATTTAATCACATTTCTAAGCAAGCCTAATAAAAACGTTTTTTGCTACTCATTGAGCTTGATGAAATTCAGTCCTCCAAATATAATAAAGCCACGTTGTGTACAATGGATCTTCCATGTAAAAGATTCAGTTATGTTGTCATACTCATCTGGAGCAGTATTTTATTTTAAAATTTACACGTCTTTTTGAACGTGCTGTATCAAACATAATTAATGTCTCTTAATTAGGCTTTGCAAATTTCAAATTTTCCCGATGACAGAAAAATAACTTAATTTGCACTCAGAAAAGTATAAAATTTTAGCAGTCAGCTGCTCTGCTGAGTTATAAAGAACTATGTGAAAATGCTCTTTGGCTACGTGGCCTCTAGCTGGCAAACTGGAAAATGGATTTGTAACTCAATGAATTAAGACTTTTTGCCAAAAGGCACAACTATTAGGTGTGCATTTTGCTTGCCTCTAAGGGTAGGTGCCCTGTCACTTTGCTCCTTTCATTACTAATGGCTGTGGTGTACAACTTCATGTTTACTTTTTAACATTTTTGTTTCTAATAGTTGTTCATTGTTTATTTGCCTGATTTTATTCTTCCAGTTATTTAAGTAATATCATTATAAGTATTTCATCCCTACATGTCTTGATAAAGTAAACGTAGCAGAAAAAAAAAGGATATTTTTCTTAAAAAACTCAGGAAAACTAATTAAAAATAAGCCATATTTTAATTTTTTTTAATTGAAATGTGCTAGTCACTGCTGTTTCTCATTGCTATATAGCTCTTCTAGATAAAAGATCCACATGGAGTAGTCATTGGGCCAGAGTACATGGAGTTTCTAGCACTGCAGGATGCACTGAATGGCTTAATAGCTTCTGGAGAATGCTTAGGGGCACTTTCAATAGTGCCATTAAAAGAATTTTATGTTTAAAGCGAATTGCACTCCACACATCAGATTTTAACCCTGAGTTATTCCCACACTTTGAATGTAAGCCTGTTTTGAAAGCCTGGAGCTGGACAGTGGTGTTTTTTCTGGTTCAAGTAAAAAGCATTGGTGGTAAAGCCAAGTCATTGTGGAGGAATTATTTTCAATAGATCATGAGAAAGATGTGAAAATTATGGTAAAAGGAAAGGGTGGTGAAGGAGAATGGATGATGCCACAACTATTATGAGTCCTAGTTCATAGTTCTGGTGCATAGGGGACAAAATTGGCAGAACAAATCACTAAAATGGCTTCCTGGTGGATTTAACTCCTTGTCCTAAATCTGGAGGTGAAGATATTTCATAAATGAGGAGAATAGATAATTTGTTTGCATATTTTTAGCAAAGTGGTTTTGACAAGACTGGAACTAAGTGCAGCTGAAATTAAATATTCATGTACATTTAATGGCTTGATCATTATTGTTACAGAAATTATTTAACCCTTGGGACTTCAGGTATTTCTGGCATTTCCATTACCAGCCAAAAGCAGCACAGTCAGCTTCCACTGCAAAATATTTGTGTGCTAGAGATAGGATTTATTTGGTGCAGACATAAATATCTGGAAGTCACTTCCTGGGCTTTTTAGTTAGGTGGAGATTCCTCTGACCACTGAGATATAAAAATGCAAGCCTAAGTTCTTTACTTCCTCCCTTCCCACTCCCAAAGGTACTGGTTCCCTATTAAGCACTGTAGAATAAATTCAGATATTTTGAATAATGCTAATTTTTAACAATAAACAGAGAACCTTGGCTGTACTGAGATACCTAATAAGCATTTGCTTCTGGAAAAGGTTTAGCTCCAGTGGCTANAGTCATAGGCAAACTACAAGTATATTATCTTGAAAGCTTGTTAGGGAGTATTTTATGTGGTGTACCTGTTAGTGTCTACTCCATGCTACTAAATCACCCAGAGACCATTTAAGATTTGCTGGGGGAAAAAACACTGCCCTATTAGGTGGTAGATGTGTCTATGACATGTTGGAGGTTTTGTGCTGCCAGTTATTCTTTCTCAAACCTGGCAAATCGTGTTATAACCTCAACTGCTGTGTCCACGAGCAGTTTTCTATTGACATAAGGGCTAGAACTGAGAGATAAAGAACAATTTAAACAAGTATTTGTTCCCAAAAGCCACCACATTTCTTAACTATTTTGCTCTACAAGCACATAAATCCAAATAGAAGTACTTGTGCAGATATACTTACAAGAGGAGTATTTAAAGAAACTAGCATGTCTTCAGAAAAGCAAACTTTTAACAATGGAGAGAGAAGAAGAAAGAAGAATAAATTCACTGCACTGTTTTTGTGTCCTGAATATAATTATAATTCATTAAAGTGCTCTCATGGTGTATCATGGTGGTATACATGAGAATCCTAAATATCAATAACTCTAAACTATACAACCCACAGTCTGTGTTCACAAAGACACGATTCCACAGTCTGGAGGAGGGAAAGGGGAGAGGAGACATCATCATCATGGTGGGATTCTTGGGGTGTCCTGCACAAGGGCAGGAGTTGGACTTATGATCCTGATGGGTCCCTTCAAACTCACTGTATTCTCTGATTCTATGTTTTTTAAAAGTCTGGGCCAGTGAAAACAAACAAAATCAGTTGCTAAACTAGGAAGAAAAAGGAGTTTCTTCCAGAAGGCAATATATCCAAAGCTAGCAATGGTAGAAAATTTATAGAGAAAATGAGAGCATAATCTTTAACTAGCAGCCAGCAAGGACAGTGCAGAAGGAGTTTAAACATATTAGGAGCAAAAGGAATCCTAATGATTTTTATTATAAATAGTAACGTGTTAAGAAGGATGTGGAAGAGATACAAGGACTAGATAATGCATTTGCATTTGGGGGAGGAAGAAGAGCAGACAGCTAATGCAGTCACAGTACGTAATGCTGAAATACTTTGTATTCTAGAAGGAAAGGGGTGCTAATGACTGTGCAAGTGCAACCATACTGGGTATTGCTTTAAAGTGCCTTAAGATGAGATGGAGGTTGGTCATGCAGTCATGGCGCCAGCATTTCTTCATTTCCTTTATTACTGAGCTGCTTTGCTTTGTGAATTCAGATTAAGATCATCTCCTGGTCTCTGGAAAGAAACAGACAGAAATATCTCTCTCTCTCTCTTTCCTGCACACTCGTTTTATCCACCTCTGTGCAAGTTCATCCAGCTTCTCCAGCCTCAGCCCAGATCTGAAAGAGCTCCCTCTAACTGGTGATTAGCTTGCATCTATTAATCTTATTGTTAGGAGGATTGACAGTTGAGACAGATGTCCAAGCTTAGTCAATTAAAGCTCCAGTTGCATCCATTGCCAACCTTATGTCAGGTCAGTCCCTTCAAATGCAATTTGCAAGGCTTCAAGCAGAAGCTTTTAACATACATTTCCAAAACTGCCTCTAAAAATGTTTTTTACAATTTTCCCGTAATTTTTCTGAGTGTGGTTGGAATCTAAATTTAACTTTGTCTTCATTTTGTTCTGTGCTGGTCTAAAGCATAGACTCATTATATTTTTACAGCATGAATTCATTTAAGTGTGCCAGGTTAATGCTTCATGATTCAGTAGTCAATATCCATAGATGGCATTTCCAAAGGTATTATTACCTACTGCAGGTAAACAATTCTTTTTATTTATTTTTAAATTCAAATCCTTTACATGAATCCCACAAAAGAGATTAGTTTATCATTGAAACAAATTAATCTCTAGCCAGATAAAATCTACTTGGAGTGTGGCTGTTAAGGTGGTGAATAAATGCCTTTTGTACATAAGAAGGATTTCATTAACAAGTCAGAAAGGCTATTTTGACTTGTTTCCAACTTGGTGCAAGTCTTTCTCGTTCTCACTGATCAACACAAGCAAGAGATTTTTCTTCATAATGTTTCAGAAAGCCACAGCAAAAGGATGTGTGTGTGTGTATTTTTTTTTTAAATTACATTAGAAGAGGGGTGGAAGATAAAGCTAGTTCAGTTTGTCTTCTGAAAAATTTTGAATTATTTCAGAAGCACTGGAATTCTTCTGCAAAGGTTTTCTTACAAGTGCCCTCATGAGTAGTCTATTGATGTCATAAGCCCACTTTGTGAGCTGGAAGGTAGCTGTACCTCAAAAGAAGCTGAAAAGGATTAAAAATGCTAAAATAAAAATAAGTAGAGATTAGAACATCAGTGATTCTTCTTTCTTTTTAGAATGCTGGAGTGCTACAATTGATGAAAGTAAAAAGTGCAGCATAACATTTCGTAACTCTCAGGGAAGTGATCTAACTGGAAGCTGAACTGGGAATAATCATTCCATACAGAGGCATTCAGATCACCATTTTAATTTTTGTTTCTTGTGTTCACTGTAGCATTGTTATATTTTCAGAATCAACAAAAAGCCACATTTTGATTCAGTCCTTTTGCCCTCTTTTCTGCTGTCCTTTCCTCACTCAAAGGGGCTTCATATAAGCAGAGAGCCTGTATATGTAAATTATTTTAAGGGTTTGGCTCCCTAAAGGAGGGAAAAGGAATTGAGAGAGATATTTAATTTAATCTTTCTACTGGTACCAGGCAGTTCAGCTATATCTGTAAAGTAGTCACTGGCATGCCTATGTTGGATAATTGAAATGCTCAGCATAAAATCTTTTGCACAATGTATTTGCAAGTATTTCATTTGCCTTTTTCACATTTCCCTGAAAATCTGGTTTCATTTAGTGTTGGTGTTCTGGTTTGGGTTTATGGGTAGATCTGCTTTTTCTTTTATGTAATATAAGTGATCTATTTTTGGAGACTCATTTTTCCTGAGACTGAACTGGAGCTCTAATTGGTTCCATAGCTCATATCTAGCAACATCTNAAGAAATCCCCTCCTTGTTGCTATGAATGAGTTTTTTTCTCATGAGAAGAAAGTTTTTGGGTTTGTTTTTTTTCTTTTGTTCTCACTTTCAAAATAACCTTGAAAATTTATAGGCTGAACAAGCAAGGCATACTTACTGACAGTGTTCAGGGTCAGAAATTGAAAATTCGTTGTTTTATAGCATCCCAGGAGTTTATCTAGAAGTTTTATATCTTCCTTTATTCCAGGGCACACAAAGCCACCTGAGTTTTCTGTAACAGAATAACAGCATCAATTTTTTGTCGTTTTTTTATCCTTGTGTACAACCAAAGTTTCAAAAGAAAAGGAGATTTTTTGAA
>VZTT01000032.1:10265-54531 GCA_013400855.1 Buphagus erythrorhynchus
GCGGGCCTCCGGCCGGCCCGGTGCCCCTCAGGCGGGCGTGTGAAGGTCTCTGAATGTATCCAGAGGAGGGGGAGAAAATCTGGTAAAAGGGCTGGAAGGAATGTCCTATGAGGAGCAGCTGAGGACTCTGGATTTGTCTAGTTTAGAGGAAAGGAGGCTGAGAGGTGAGCTTATTGCACTGCACAGCTTCCTAAGGAGGGGATGTGGAGAGGGAGGTGTTGATCTCTTCTTCCGGGGACCCAGCAACTGGATGTATGGGAATGACTCAAAGCAGCACTATGGAAGAGGTTTAGACTGAACTCTGGGAAGCATTCCTTTACAAAGATGGTGGTCAAACACTGGAACTGACTTCTTAAAGAAGTGGTCAGTGCCCTAAGCCTGTCACTGTTTAAGAGGGTTTTGGATGGTGCCATCAATAAAGTCAGCCTGGGAGTTCTCAGGCAGTTGGACTAAATGATTGTTGTAGGTCCCTTCCAAGGGGAACTATGCTATAGTACTCTATTTGGTTCTACACTAAGTTGTCTTCCTTTCTGGCTCTAGATTTCTATCACCTGTCAGCAACTCTGACATCAGATCAGATGTTCCACTGTTCTGAAACTGTTATTATTCAATTACTGACTAGGAAGCTCAAGGGGTGTTTTAATGTGTTCATTTTTTTTCTGAATTTTTGATCGAATAAACTACCCTAAAAAGTCACTGAGTAGTAGATCTGCCATAAAAAATGAGATGACCATCCTTTTGGTAGCACTTAGTCATGGTATTGTTCTTGCCATCCTTAAATTCCACCTACCCAAAGGAAGGAGTGAGGCTAAGAGAAAGGCGGCTAATTTATGTGTTTTTGAACATATTTCACTCAGAGAGGTTAGCTCTGATCCTTGCATCTAAAGAAGCAGTGGGTTGGGTTTTTTTTTTTTTCTGGAATACCATGAGTTTCTGGATCCATTCTGCCCTTTTTGTCTTTTAACTAAAGCAGATAATCTAAGCATCAATGGTTTTTTACAAAAGTAATCCTCTAAATCATGCTTGTGTCAGGCAGCTTGTTACTGCTGAAAACCAATAATTAAAGAATTTTATGTTACAGCAAATCATTCTGTTTAATTTCTATCTGAATAATAAAAAATCCCCCTCTGTTCAATGTAGTTTCAGACAGTTTTCAAAAATTGTCTTGACTTTGATTAATCACCAACTGCCAAATTTATACTCCCAGTAGACCTGATCCTTTAAGCTCATTGGAACAAATAATTTGTTTATTTTATTTTTAGGAATAAAACGACCTTCTCTTTTCAGATTTCTTACAGAACAATTAAACATTTCTTCATAACTGCTGGAAGATTTCATTCCTTAATCCTCTAGTTGCTTCCAGTCATACAAATTATGGAAATGACATCAGAGACCACTTCATCTTCTCTGGCTTTTGAAATTGACGGAGTAGGAGTTGGGTCTATAAAGGGGGTAGTGAAAATGAATAAAGGGATGGTTTCCTGCTGCCCCAGGGAGTTCTGCTGATTGCAATCTGTTAAAAATTGTGTGAGGTAAGGCTATCACTGTAATACATGGATGATCTGATCACTGTTTACTTTTGAACAGTTATAGCTGTGTGCTGCAATTCCATATAAGACAGCAAGCTCTGAATCTGAGTCTTTCTTCTTATTGTGCAGCTGGTTATGGTTTCACAATTTATTTGCTTAGACTGTATGGTATGTGTGGGAGCTGAAGATTCATAGGCTCTCTCTGGTATTAGTCATTTAAGCAGTGACATACAGAGATGGGATAAACATAAAATCATTGTCTTATATAGCTTCAGCTTAAAACATGTATCATGTAATTGGCAACTGTATTTCAGCAAACCCATCTGTTGGAAAACCACCATATTGTCTGAAAGTGTCAGGATTTCAATCCAGTATTATAATCTTTGCTAGCTGTGACTGTGTTACAAGATCAAAACCTAAGTTAGGCTATTCTTGCTGGAATGGTCTTCATGAATACCAGCAGGGGAGGATAAGGATCCCTTTCTTTCTTTATATTATTTATTTTAAATGAATAATATATGCTGCTTAAAATACTGGCCTAAATGCAAGCATACTTTGAGATTATTGATTTTTAAAAATCTGTTTATCTTGATCTTTTCTGCATAAAATGTGGCAGGATTTTTTGAGATATTTATCTTCCAAAGGTTTTTTCAGTATATTTTTCAAAATATCACCCTCCCTTTTCTTGTAAAAGCTTTCAGTTAGAATCTAGCTGTGTCCAGCTTAGAAGGCAACAGGTCTTAGAATTGTTTTCAAAATGCTTATGAGTCCCTGAAGTATTATTTCTTACATAAGCCCTCAGTAGTTGGAAAAATGAGGTTATTCCTGCTAAAAAGTATTTAGAGTGATATCTCTTGGTTTTGGCTGCAGATAGAAAATGGGGGTTTCAGATAGCACAAGATTGTTGCAAGTCTGTTTTTGCTAGGACTCGCTGTTGTCTGGTTTTTGCTGTTAGATTTGGCTCTGGATTTTTTTAGCAGGTTTCTGGGTTAGCTGGCATACAACAGTCACTTCTCTATACTCACAGAAGGTTCTATATGTTGTTGCATGTTGAACCTGACCAACCAGCCCGTGTGAGCAAAAAGGTACAAAAGACAGTAGTTTTTAAAGTACACTCAGATTTGTGATTTATGTGATTTTGATCCACCTGTAATTGCTGAGATAACTGATCCTATCCTAATAGGAATGTCTCTGAACATAAATTCTGTTTTAAAGTTCAGGACAGTTTATGCTGACTCACTTTGTCCCTCACTTACCTAACCTGGCTTCTTAACTGTAAGTACTTACTTAGGTCTTAATAGCTGGTTTTAGTAACATAACCTAATTTTTAATTTATTTTTCAAGAAAACTCACTTCTTGGAAATGAGGAAACTCTTTTGCTTGAGCAAAAACTTGCTCGGTTTATCAAAAGATCTCAGTTTACTTGATTGAAATAAATAGATATATTCACAAAGACTAAATAGAACCTTTTAATTTGGAGAGAAGAAACAAAAAATGTCTGGAATATAATGCCACACAAATTGCACCTGGGTTGGAGAAATCCCTGGTATAAATACAGGCTTGAAGATTAACAGATAGAGAGCAAGTGAAGGAGAGGCTGGACATGACCCAGCCGTGAGCTCTTGCTGCCCAGAAAGCCAAATGTGCCCTGGGCTGCATCCAAAGCAGTGTGCGCAGCAGGGGAGGGAGGGGATTCTGTCCCTCTGCTCTGGTGAGACCCCAGCTGCAGTGCTGCATCCAGCTCAGGGGTCCCCAGCACAGGAAAGACATGGACCTGTTGGAAAGAGTCCAGAGGAGGTATGGAGCACCTCTCCTAAGAGAACAGGCTGAGAGAATTAGGGTTGTTAGCCTGGAGAAGAGAAATGCTTTAGAGTGACCTAACTGTGGCCTTCCAGTACCTGAAGGGAACTTAGAAGAAGTATGGAGAGAGGCTGTTTACAAGAGCATGTAGTGACAGGACAAGGGAGAATGGCTTCAAACTGAGAGCAGATTTAGATTAGATATTAGAAGAAATTCTTTACTGTGAGGGTGATCAGGCACCAGCACAGGTTTCCCAGAAAAAATTGTGGATGCCCCATCCCTAGGAGTGTTTGTGGCCAGGTTGCATGGAGCTCTGACCAGCCTATTCTAGTGGAAGGTGTTTCTGCCCACAGCAGGGTGTTTGGAAATAGATGATCTTTAAGGTCTCTTCCAACCCCAGACATCCTATGACTATGAAACTCAGATGTGAAATAAAACATAGTTTCTTACTGTGTAATAGTAAGTGAAAGAGCCCACTGAAAAAAGTAGATATTTAATTTCTAGATGCTTTTTGGGGCAGCATATGTAGTCTAAAGAAGGCAATATGAGCTAATAACTTTTATTGGCTTCAACATCCATGATTAAATCCAACATTTAGCGCATTTATTTTATAAAACAGATCCTACCCAACTGGTCTTTAGTTGGTCCTCTGAGCACTGACTGGAAATGCATGACACTGAGCCTAATTAATTTGTTATTTTATCCACACTTCACAGAAAGATAAAAGTTAGACCTTGTCAATATCAATAGGATATTCCTTGTTCCTTGTTGAATCTCAGAGATACTGCTGGAAATGGGCAGGATCTTAGAAAGCTGAATGCAAGAGGAAACAGGGACACAAGAGAAAAGGAATTGGAGGCAAGTAAACATAAGCATTATCATTCTATTGCTGTTTTCATTTAAGAAATAGAGAAGCAACATTTCTTACACTGGGGGAGTGCAAAATGCTTTCTGGGAAGGAAGTAGGGATGTGACTGGGGACTACAGTTGTGAGGGTCTTTGGCTAAGAACCCAGGTGTCTGGGAGCTACATGGCATCAGTTAGTCTCACTCAGAGTATATGGGGGTGTTTTTTCCTTAAACACAGGTCTCTGTTGCTTGACTGTAGCTTTCTCAATACTTTGTCCTCTGACTTTATCCCTCCTCCAGTGATTTCTTCCCTGCTGACTCCTGTTCTCTAATCTCAGTGATGGCTGTATGTCCTCAGTCATCCCACTCCATGAGGATACATATGAGGGGGAAAACTCCCTCATATGTAAGGATAAGCAAGGATGTTGTATAATATCCTTGCTTATCATATTAAGCAAGGATATTATACAAGAATCCTTGACTAACGAAGACTAGGTTTTCTGTGTCTACAGAGACAGGTGTCTTAATGCAATCTGAGACTCGTTAACTCAGGTTGTGATTCCACAAAAACTTCAAGCCAATGGAGGAGGCCAAAAAGCACAGGTTTAGCTTTCTTGTGGCTCCGCAGATGCATTTCCTAGCAAAACAAAGACATCAGCAAGAGCACCCCTTTTCTAAGCCACTCGGTCTGCTTAAAGAGTTCTTCCAAAAGTACCTTTGAAAAGTGATTGGAGACTCATAGTAGTTCTAGTCACAGTGGAAGCAGGTAAGTACTGTTTGAGGTGTGGGACAGCAGGTAGAGTTGCCTTATCCAGATAGTTTGGGTTTCTATAAAAAAACCTATTTACATTTGGTGTATGTGAACTTAAAAGCTAAGTAGATTTAGTAAAGGCTACTCTTTAAGATTTAAATCCTGGAAGCACTTATATGAGACCCTATCTCAAGGGGAAAAATAATCACTCAGTGTGACTAATGGAGTTCGGGGTGTTCCAGAGCATATGTAAATATAGCAAATGGGTGTGTATGTTTGGGGTTTTTTTTTCCTTTCACAGTTCCTTTTCCATTTATTAGATGCTTTATGGGGATAAGGATGGGAAGTGAGATGGGATAATAGACTATGTGCAGAGGCTGGTTTATATACAAAAATAGAATATTTGATCCTGTTGGAGAGTCCCAGAGTACAGAAGTGATTCTCTTTCAGGACTCCGCAGGTAAACAGTTACCTACATGAATGCTGCCTGGCCCTTTTCATTCCTCAGCTAATGGTGTTGTTATTTGAACACAAAAGACTTCAGCATTCCCAGAGCTCTCTTTGTTCAAGTTTTCTATCTCCTGCTTGAAAAAGCTGGAGGGAATGACCTTGTAACATATTTCTGGCATCAGATGAGTGAGAAATGAGGTAGGATATCTCCCTACGCTACCCTACCCATTTGCTCAGGAGTGACTCAGCCCTTCATCTTTCCGAAGTAAATAGATTCTCTGCAGTGTACCATGGGTGGTGGTTTCAGTCATGACCTTAGAAGTTTGTGTTCTCTTTGCTCCATGTATTTCTCTTCACTCTTTTCAGAAGAGTAACTGGTTATTGTACTTTTTTTTTTCCAGAATCTTTGTTACAGTTCTCCACTTCTTTCCTAAATTTGTTATCTATCGCATAACAAAGAGAAAGCCTAGGTGTATGATCAAATTAGTGCTATTTGATGGCAAAATGTGCAGATATGTTCCAGATGCATGCTACTCATTTGTATCTTTTCAGGAAACAGGAAAATCTAGTAGTCAGCATATCACAAAGGCACAGGTAATACACACAGCCCCTATATTTCTACTTCTTCCCCCAAGATTTTTAACTACCTTTTATGAATTCCTTAATCACTATGCTAATCATAATATTGTATAAATAATATTTTCTTTATAATTGTGTGATATCAGGATAAAAACACATCAAAAGTGTTAACTATTGTTATAATTTTATATTACTACTGATTAACTAAAAAACCTAGTACTCAATCAGAAAAATATTTCTCTAGAAATACTCTCTAGAACAATGTTTTCAGACTTAATTTAACTGTTCCATAGGTTTATAACTTTGGAACATTGCAAAACACTGTGCAAACTTTGTTTCGATCAGAGATAATCCAAACACATACAAACAAGGTTTTCCTCAAATTGCCTGAAAGCAAAGGCTGTTTTACAAACAGAATGAATAAGTATAAATGTATAGTTAGCACTGGGTGAAAAACACTTATATGAATTAGTTCCAAAACAGTTGCCTGATAAAGTAATCAGCCTTGCTAACATGTTGCCTAAGCATAACTGGATGTAACTGAGAGAATGGCCTGTTATGCTATGATTTGTGTTATTTTGGCTATATTTAAAACAATAGACTGATTAATACTTGATATAGAGCTTTAAAGGCTCAAAACTGGATGCTGTTGTGTAGCAGCAGAAGCTGTTCCTCTGGTGTTTTACATTACAAACATATAGAAACAGTTTAATACGTGTATACTAATATTAATATCAATCAGTTTCAGGATAGCTCTGTACTGTAGCATAAAGTCTAAAATTGCTTATTCATACACTAAAATACATACATTTCCAAAATAAAAAGCTTTCCTATTTGCAAAACTGTAGGAATAGAAGGGTTCCTTACCCTGTTAAAAAAAAAGAAAAGGTGAAAGGGCTTGACTGTGGTTAGAATCTGGATCAGTGGATCTCAAGTGTCTTAATGAGAAATCAGTATTGTGTATTCCATACTTTCATGTATTTCTATTATGAGTTTACTGGGTTTTTCTAAACATGACATTTTGCAGAACAGTCAATTTTTAAAGCCATGTTATAATAAAATGAAAAATTGATAAAACAATGAAAATAAAAAATAACTTTAAAAAAAAAATCCAATAAAATATTAGTTGGAGTACTTGATTTAGGTATAGCAAAATTTATTCTTTATTCTGAGCAAACTAAGAATTTTTAATGGCCTAATAAATGTAATTCTGTTAGGACATGTTAATCTACTTTTTAGGGTCTTCTCATTCCTCTTGTCTATTTAATGCTGGTTATCCTCTCATCTTCGTGGTTGTGATGGAGGTTTTTTTGTTGTTGCTGTTTGGGATTTTTTTCCTGTCTTTACATAAATTCCTGAGGAATTTCCATTTCAGCTGTATTCTGGTCTTTCATACAAAATTTTTAACTCAGACCAAATCTGCCCATACTTGATAACTTAGTATCTAGAACTAGAAGCACATACTGTAGGACAAAAAGGTGTACTATTGAAGGTAATCTGTATATCTTAGTAAAGGTGTGGATGATTTGGATATTGTAAGTCTGAGAACAGAATTATTTTTTGGAAAAAGACAAACCTTCTTTATTTCAAACCTTCCTTAGTAATTTATGGTGCTTTGGGAGAGTTTTTTGTAGCTTATTACATACTGCAGTGCTCATAGGCTTATTCAAACTGGATTACTTGCTATAAGAATCCTTTTTATCCAGCCTAAGGTACCCTCACATTGTTTTTCTCAAAATATGGAAGAAAGGTGTTTTTAATTATATCCACTGGAGTAAATACAGAATTTTTGCATATCTGCATAAAATTTAAAAAAAACCAACAGATCTGCAGGATGTCACCAAATTGGCCTGATGGTCTGTGCTGCAGGTTCATATAGTGAAAAAAACCCCATACCTGCAAGTACCTAATGAATTAGCACATAAATATTTGAGTGGCATGTGTGAAAGACTTTGGTTTTATCTGGAGAATGCATGTTACACGAGTAATTGGTACAGTATGGAACAAAGCTTCAGCAAACAAAGCATAATATAATATCTTCACCAGTGTAAGTTCAGGTAGTTCACTCAGGTGCTGTCAGTCCTTACACACTAAGGACCTTTCCCATTTTTTAATGTACAAATGCAGCAACACTCAGCACGTTCTCTGTTCTTTGGAAACTACCATGATGCCATTGACCTAGTTCCAAGGATAGCAAAAATCCATTAGCTGTTGAATGCATGAGGTAAAATTGCTGGTGTTTCTTAGTTATTGCTCCTATAAGTCCTACTTGTAGTAGGACTTGTTATTTTTATACAATTATTTTTTATTACTTTGATGCACCCTATTCAGTTGTGTCTTCAATGATTGTGTAGCAGAGAGGAAGCGTCAGAAAAGCCTTATCCTTTCTGACCATTAGGTGGAGCTAATAATCTCTTATATGGGAAAGTTTTTTAATTTCTTTCCATCAAATTGTCCCCACCTTTATTTGGTTTTGTTGTGTTTTCAGTTTGCCCTGACAGAGTGTGGCAGTATTGTATAATCTCCTTTCAGGGAATTTCAGACACTGAAGTTGGTGTTACTTAAAAGCTGAAAATTTCCAAAAGTTCAGCAATAAAATCATCATAATGAAGGCTTCCCTAATTATGGATGTTGCCAAGCTTTTAAGTTAAATGAATGTTTAAGCACCTTTACTGGGTTATATCTTACATATACCTTATATGTCTGGATTGCTGCACTAAACTATCTGGTGGAATAAGCCTGCTTATCACATGGACCCTAAATACCTAATTGCCTGTCTTTCTGATGTCAATTTTTAAAATTGTTAAAACCAGCTAAAATTTGTGATCTGTGAGGTCCTGATACTTAAACATAATTTGAATGGGCTGTGTCGTGCTGGTGTTGCATGGGCTTTGTTTAGGCAGAGTGCTGCTACACACAGATAGAGTTAAAACTGAAGTGCAAATGTCTTAATTTTATTTGTAATTCACAGAGCATGCAACTGTCCTGACCTGAGGGAGGAAGGCAACAATTTGTGGTTTATAGGATTTATTCTTCTTTGTAATGAGGGAAGGAAGCACAAGAGATTCTAAATATATTAGCAAAAGTGTGATTTTTGTAGGAAGAGAAGGAAAAGTATTTCAAATTACAGCTACCCCTTCTGAAAATCTGTAAATAAGTTTGTGATTATAATAAATAGACAGAGCTGCTGTTTACATTCTATTTTGTTTATATTCCACTGCGATAATTTGAAGAATTCCTGCATGTTCCTTCATACTATCCTTCACACTATGTATAGCATTCTGTAAAGATTTTGTAATTTTTAAAATTATGTGTGCAGTATTCACAAGAAGATTTTTTAAATTGTAGTTAATTGTATAAACTTTAATTTCTGCTGTGACACATTTCTTTCCAAATCTGATATAAACCACAGAAGCCAGTATTCTTTCAATGTGTTCAATTAATGGTTTTCATTTTTAATAGTCTGTAAAATGCAAGCCATAAAATACTGTTAAACAGGCTAGATGATACTTGCAAGGCAGAAGCAAATCTTATATAATCTGGTTTTATGGAGGAGAAAACACCTTTTTTAGGAAATAAAATGGTATTTCTGTGGTATTTGAGGAACAGAAATCGTAACCCATCTCTTGCTTTAGTAGGACCTAATACTGTTTTCACTGAGAAGATAATTGCAAGCTTTAATGGTTGTCACTGTTTTGGAGAACTGATTCGGAGAATATTTTCTCCTGAGTGAAACTGTCCTGTTTAATTGTCTCAGTTTATTGATGGCTCTTGTAATCTATAAAAGAGTCTCTTCCTGCCTCGTCTTAGTAAAATCTAGCGCGTTTGAGGAGTCTTGAGAAGTCAGGAGGAATTTTATGTGGTTTAGGTTGATGTTGCTTGACCTCTAATAATGGGTTTTCACCCATGAAGTAGCCACATGACTAGGGCTGGCAATCCTTTAGTATTTAATAAGAATAACAGTGTTTCTTAGATGAAAATGAGTAGTTACCCAGAGGACAAAATTTTTTTAGAATTAATATGGTATGTTAATCTTAATACTAATTAGACCTGTATAAATGTAACAGGAATTAAGTTTTTTCACTTAAATGATTATTTTTGTGCTGAACTGGGCAGCACTTTTGTCATGTTACTATGAGTATGGGTTTTTTATATGTCTTGTGAAACACAGTATGCTTACTTCTGAATAATTTCTTCTAGAATGATTGTTTCACTCTTGTACAGCTAGTTTATATGTTGCTGTATGTGGAATTGCATACCAGATCTCCTACTTTCACATGAAACTTTGATTGGACTCGGATAGTGACAGGTTTTATGCTGTGTATCAGTACTGGGTTTGCCTGGCAAGGTTTTGGTAGCAGGGGGTCTGCAGGGATGACTTCTCTGATAAGCTCCTGGAAGTTTCCTCGATGTCCAACAGAGCTAATGTCAGAGAAACCCGCCACTAGCCATGGCTGATCCCATCAGCAATGGTGGTAATGCATCTGTGATAATATATTAAAGAAGGAAAAAAAAGGTATTGAGCAGATATAACTGCTCAATAGAGAAGAGCAGGGAGAGAATATATGAGAGGAACAGCTCTACAAACACCAAGGTCACTGGAGAAGGAGGGGAAAGAGATGCTCCAGGCTCCAAACCTGAGATTCCCCTTCAGCACATGGTACAGACACATGGTCTCACATGGTGAGGCAGCTTGTAGTCATTCTGCCATAAGTTACAATGACTAAAGATTGAGAGAAGTCTGTGAAATTTCCTGGTCAACATGGTAAGGACAGTAGAACAGAAAAGCATTTTACTTACTTGATAAGGTCACTAGAACAGAACAACATTTGCTGTTATCAAGGACAGTAAAACACAGCAGCCTAACCTTGGAGAAATAAATAAAGGATGTAACCTAGGCAAACAAAAGTCATGCAAAATGCAAGCAGGATGCCAGCTCAGCTCTGCAAGGCTGGCAAAGTTGAAGTTTTGCAAAACAATGATATTGCACTTACTCAGAAGCAGGGGTCAAGAAACAGCCACATAGAAAGGACACTGGACATTGAAGAGAGGCCCCAAAGAATCATATAAGGACTTCTGATAAGGGGTATGATTATGTCAAATAAAGTCAAGTAAGCAGGGAGAGCTAATGAATATACAGTCAGTGAGTATGATAAAAACTCTGTTCACTTGATTCTCAGGGCACTCAAATGGAGGAAGGGTCCCCCAAGTGACCAGCAGGCTTTCTAATACTCAAAACTGTGTTAGAAATTTTTTATCCAGTTAATTTCAGTATCAAACATACTAAAGAACTGGAAGAGATTGGTGTTCCCAAGGATTTTGTAAATACTTGTTTTTCTGGTCTTCAGAATATTTGTTGTTTGCATCCAGTAATACAGTTAAAAGTTAAATTCTAAATTACATGATGTTATAGTGATGAAAGTTACCAAAAATATAGAGTCTGCTTTAAAACTATGCTCCTCAGAGTATAGATTTCTTCTTTATTCCTGCTCTTATGATTGGCAAAGACATCTCAAGGATTTGAGAAACCATAAATTCCACTTAAATACAGAAAAGATGACCAATAACTTAGTGAGAAAAAATTCATGGCCAACATTTACACTAAGTTCCTATTTTTTAAGCAGACATGGAAGGTCATCTAATGCCAAAATTTATTTTTGTTTTTAAATATTTAGCATAGGACAAAGCTGTCATAAATGATGTGGAATTTATTCAAGAATATGTTAGTTAAGTGTTTGTCCATGAGAAGATATCAAGAATCTTTTTATCAAAAAAATGAATGCATTGCTCACATCCATCTACAAATTTAGTAAATATATGTATAAAACTAAAATTGCTCTCTTACTAGTAGCCTTGGATTGTCATAGTTCCACTACCTAAACAATTTGGCTAGCAATGGTACTTACAGGTACATTAAATAAGGACTAGTGGAAGAAATTCAAGGGAAGTTAAAACAGTAAGCAGAATTAAGAGGCAAATTGAATTAGGTTAAACAAGGCCAGGCGCCCTTGGGGAACAACAACGCCATGTAACACTACAGGCTGGGGGCAGTGTGCCTGGAAAGATTCCTGGTGGGAAAGGACCTAGTGGTGCTGGTGACAGTGGCTGAACATGAGCCAGGTGTGCCCAAGTAGCCAAGAAGGCCAATGGCATCCTGGCCTGTACCAGCAATAGTGTGGCCAGCAGGACCAGGACAGGGATTGTACCCCTGTACCGGGCACTGGTGAGGCCACACCTCCAATCCTGCGCTCAGTTCTGGGCCCCTCACTTCAGGACAGACATTGAGGGACTGGAGCATGTCCAGAGAAGGGCAATGAGGCTAGTAAAGGGTCAAATTTTATGGGGAGCAGCTGAGGAAGCTGGGGTTGTTAAACCTGGAGAAAAAGAGGCTTCAGGGGACACCTTATCTATGACTATCTGAAAGGAGGTTGTAGCAAGGTGGGAATTGGCCCCTTTCCCTAGGCAGCTAGTGACAGGACAACGGGAAATGGCCCTAAATTGCACCAGAGGAGGTTCAGGTTAGACATGAGAAAGAATTACTACCTGAAAGGGTTATCAAGCATTGGAATGAGCTGCCCAGAGAGGTGGTGGAGGCACCATCTCTGGAAGTATTCAAGAAATGATTGGAATGGTGCTTAGTGCTATGGCTTAGTTGTCATGGTGGTGTTTGGTCAAAGGTTGGATTCAATGACCTTGGAGGTCATTTCCAACCTTAATGATTTATGATTCTACATCAAAAAGCATCAAAAGAAATTTACTCATATTGAATTATATATGTACTTTGAAGCTTTCTCAGAAAAGCCTGGAAGATCAGTACTGGGTTAAGACTATCAACAGAAAAATGCTGAAAAGCTGATAAAGTTGTAGCTGCTAAGAAGAAGGAAGATTAGTAGGTTTAAGAATTGTATACTTAGTGACTGTAACTATCCATAGGTCACGCCCACTCAATTTTTATTCAAATATGGATACTCTAGAGTTTGCCTAGAAACCAAGAAGCCTGAGCAGTCAAGTAAGTTCATAAGGATTGTCTTTGAAAAAGGGATGAGAAAGTGAGCATGAAAGTTAAGTCGTTCTACAAAAGCAAATACGAGACTGTGAGGCTGTTCCACCTGAGGGAACAGAATGTATCAAAGCTATTCAGTTCCATGTATTCTCATGGTTTATACTGGTTCTGAGTTTACAAATACCAGCCGTTTTACAGCATGATGTTTTATTTTTGTATTTTGATTCAGATCTGAATGAACCATTATCTGCCAATAACCTAAGAAGATAGTAACTTTTTTTGTCCAGAAAAGGACTGACATAGAAGAGTGGCCTCTAAATCCTGAGAGATTTATTCAGGGCCGGTTGGAACCTCTATCTGCTCATTAAGGGATGTTAGACAGATTCTAATCCAAACTTAAGTGAAGTTAATAAAAAGTTGCTAATGTATTTTTTAAGTCTGAGAATTAGGACTGTCAGAAGTGGAATGCTTGTTTGATAATAACAATTTTAAAAAGCCCTTTTGCTCCTAATTAGGTTCTTATACACTTTATTAATTATTGGTGCAAAATCATTCTGAATATTATTTAGTGTTATTAGCATAATCTCCATGAGGAGCACCGTGTTTTGTACTTTAAGTAGTTTATAATACATTTGAGAAGATCATATGGTTTTGGAAAGTTATTATTTTTTCTTTGGAATTACATATTCAGATGTTACTGTTAGTGGTTCCAAATTTCAAAGTTCTTATGAAGCAATAGCACAGAGCTGGTTTTTTTTGGTTTTAGTTTTTGGGGGTGTTTCGGTTTTTGTTTTTTTTCCTTTTTCTTCGTTTCAGCAGCTGTAAGAAATATTACATGTCTGTAAAGGAAGCCATGGTGTCTGTTTTCTGACAGAAGCTCCATAATTTTGCAGCTTAATCAGAAAGACAGCTTTAAAAATAGGCCATGCTGAAGGGATTTAGCAAATAGTGAGGTACTGACATTAATTATTTAGAGGAATAAATTAATGGATTTCTGGTATCTGACTAGTTCTGTCCTTAATATATGTGTAAATGTCACAGGGATGAGCAAGTAAAAAAATCAGGGAGAAGATACCTGAATTTGTGAATCTGCTGTCTTTCCTTATTTTTAAAATCAAGGGTGTTGGTTTTGATGCAAAAGACTGTGAACATACAAAAAGAAAAGAAAGAGAAACTAGAGGAAAGGTCAAAGATGAACTATTTAGTAATTTTGGTAAATACATATAGCAGTCTGGCAATCTTTGACACATCCCACTGCATTACAGAAGAGAGGGGAAATAAGGACTGCTGACTTCACTCAGGAAGCTTGTTGTCTGCTGACTCACTGACTCACTATTGTTCACTTCGAGAAAAAGTGGTTCTATACGAGAAGAAGACTTCACAATTAGCTGAATAGTTCTGAGGAAATGCTGAGTAAGCCAAAAGCATACCTGCTTAATGCGAATAAAACCTGATTGTGATAAAGTAAGAAAAGTTGAAGAAACATAGGCTTGTGGTAGGTATCAGGAAAAAGAGTAGAGATATTGTTTTAAGTAAAGCTTAAAGTAGGTTCCACTTGCTTAAGGTACTAAAGAGAGATGCCTCCCTTAAAGGGAGGTGTCTGCAGATGTTCAGAAGGAAAGGTTTTTACAAAGTTATCCTGGAACTCCCTCACCACTGGAGTAGAAAGGGCATGGATATTCAAATTCATGGAGATTCAGTGCCTGCTTCTCGGGATTTGAGTGAAAAATCTCTTGTAGAGGTCTCTAGTTGTTCATTCTTATGTGATGCTAGCTGCAATTTCATGAAATAATTGGTAGTAGCTATCTGTCATAATTCTTGTTTGAAAGAGCAGTCACAGCCTTAGCACTATTTACTTATTAAGCAGCTAAATTGCAGTGAATTTATAAACCTATTGTCCTAACCTCTTAAAGCAAGAGACATACTGTTACCTTTTTTAGCAGGTATATAGTAACTTAGAGAATTAATTTCTGTTTTCTCTTTGTATCATCCTTCTGCTTTTAAGCTTAAATATAGAAACCTTAGGTATCTGTCAGAAGAAAGAAAAAACCAAAGAAACCAGGAAGGAGCAAGAAATTGGCTTGACAGAAATAAGAAGAGTTCTCAGCCCTTGAGTTAGTTTTTTTTTTTTTTTTTTCCTCCTCACAGTGGTTGTTGGTTACTGGAGCTATGAAATAAACTTGGTTGAAGGGTCCTGAGACCATCCCTCCTCCCGGGGGTTTGGCTACTTCAGGACTAATTTAATATCATTGAGGACTATTCCCTCTCTCTGGTAAGCTTGGAGAGACCCCTCCAAGAGACATCCCTTGCAGATAGCACTGCAGAAAGTCTTTACCTTCCTGTGGGAACTGACCTACGGTGCTGCTCTAGTGATTGGATCCTACCTGAGCTACAGGCACTGCTATGTCACAATCCTGTCTATGCCTGGCCTTTAGCCTGCTAATCTGGGTCCAGACCCTAGGGCACAGATTAATGTTTCAAAATTAAATCCTAGGAGATTATTCATGTATGAAATTAAACTTTGGTGAGAATGTAATTCTTCTAAGTTCTCTTTTGTGATGATTTTACTGCATGATTACAGTATTGTACAGGGGAAATGCAGCTTCTTTTTGTTTCACCAATGCTGATGGAACAGATTGTTATCCTCTACTAAGTTAAAAGAGTTTCAGATCTAGAGGTTGATCTTCTTATGTAAATTATTCATTCATTAACCCATGTGAGGCAATGTGAGATGAGTTAACAATGTTATTTAAGCTATCTTAAATAACCAGGCGTAATTTGATGGACATGGGTTGGGGGAGTATTACAGAATTCTCTCTTTTGGCAGATCTGAGAAGATGTTGACATCTCTACCTACAGAACAGGAGATACCTGGAAAATGTTAAAGTTGCAATTTCTTCTCTATTTCTTTGTATCATTTTGTTTTTGCATTTAACCTGCCAGGGCATCAGAGAAATAAGAACTTAGTGGTTTTGTTGACCAAAATGCCTTTCCATTTGCCTCTTCAATACAGGCTTCAGAACATTATCATCATACCATCAAACAAATATGGTTGCTCCTCTTCATAACAAATGAGGGAGTATTACCCTTTAATTATTTGTGAACTTGATACAAATGGATGCTTTAAGATGGGTAATTACTTAGCCATCCAAATTCTGAAGGTTCATGGTTGATGGAATCCTGCCCTGATGAGCACATGAGAAAGAAGACCAGATTTTTTAACCTTCAGAATATACTTAACAAAATAGTCTAAATGATGAATTTCTATCACTTTCAGAAATTCAACTAAGTCTATGGAGATACTATTTTTTTATTCTAAGTGTTTTTCTTCCCCTTCTGGACTCCATTTCAGTTTTTGTTGCAGATTTGGACCTTTGTGGACTTGCTAATGTCTGTTCTTCTGTTTTTTTAAGTGGAAACAGAAGCTGGCAAGGAACAACATTCAGCATCTGCCTGTTTTACTAGCTTTCCTTGAACTTTGGATGACAGAACATTGAGAAACATCATCCCGCGTCCTCATGCAAGTTGCTTGTTATCTGCCTTGAACCTGTCAAGGCCAGCTTAGCTAGATTTATCTTGCCAGAAGTAAATTAAGAAACACTCCCAGGAAGTCCTTTGCCAATAAATCTAAGGAAGAAGTAACCTCATATAAAAAAACCAAAGACAATAAGATTGGGAAAGTCCACATACTCTTAAAAAGAAAAGAAGTATTCTTACATTTGCCTACTGAATGTACAGGCAATGAAGGTATAGGTTTCACACAAACTTACAGATTAACTATCAGGCTTCTTACACTATCCCACTGATAGGAAATCTACAAACATTTTTCCTTCCTTAGGACTTTTAGTTAGTTAATTCAGATGAAGAATACTTTCTTACTCAGGTTAAGAAAACTTTTCCCCCTCCAGTTGTAAGATAAAGCTATAAGAGTGCTAAACTAGATCTGGAGCATAAAATCACAGAATCATAGGATAGTTTGGGTTAGAAGGGACCTTAAAGATCACCTAGTTACAAAGATATAGGACTACAGATCAAAACTTTCCCAAAGACTGGAGGTCACTGAGTGCATCTCATATTTATTTGTTCATAACAAAGTGAACTCATTGTTTCAATTTTACAGTTGGGAAAATTAAAGGACTAAGAGAGCTAGAACGTAGCTTCTAAGGCAACCTGATTTTGAATGTCTGAGTTGGACATGCCTTTCAGAGGCACTGAATATCTGGAAACTCCTATTACAGCTGAAAAAAATTTGCCCTTGTTCAAAGCTACGTTAGCTACCAGCCCAAGCTTGCTAATTTGAAAGAAAACACTACTACATTATAAAGCATAGTATGATATGAATCTGAAATCAGTTACATTAGCACTCCTAGTGGTTTACTAAGTTTATTTTACTGCTGGTTCTGAGCAGTAGGGGTGAGTGGCTGTTTCTGACTACAAGAATAGCATTTAGAAAAAAGCAATTACACAGAAGTAAATAGCAACCCTGTGAAGATTTTTTTGAGATTATATGGAGAAACAAAGTAACTAGTTATAATTCTGCAATTTAGGGTAGGTCAACACTGATGAGCTCAGTTTCCACAGCTTTATGCTCCAATCTGACAGGAAGCCTTGTGCCCCTTTTAATAAAATGTGATACCGAAACTCTCCTTCTTACTGGAGGTGATGAATTTGAAAGGAATGGCATGCTAACATAGCAATAAAAACTTCTGGATCACCAGTTTTGTGTTTAGCAAGTATGGAATCTAGGGGAGACCCTCATTCTTACCAGTGGATTTTGAACCTTGATCTGCCGCTTCTCATTGCCCTGAATCACTGACCAGAATACATAGTCTTGTGTACATGCATTGCGCAGTACAATTAAGCAAGAACCTCACAGCCTGGTTTAATAGTAATGTTTGATTTAGCAGGTTAGGGAACTCTGCGCTGCAATAAAAGATGAGTCATTTTTATTGATTATGGCAAAACAGCCAAGTGGGCCTTAACCTGGGTTTGTGAACATTTCCATGCATGAGTTGCTTATCAGTAGCACATATTCAAAGCAAGTATCTTGTCAAGAGGGCAATTTCCAGTGCTACCCAGGGACACAAAAATGCTTCTAAGAGGAAGACATTTAACCTTGTTCAAGAAAAAAAACCCACTAAGGTGAGGAGCTTGTGGAAAACTTACAGTATCCAGAGTATCCTCCACAAAAATGGCGGAGTAAGAGCAAGGCTTCTGTGGAAGCCTCTGGGTTCCAAAAGAAGAAAGAATGTCTTCCACACTGTCAAACCTGAGACTTGATTCTGTCTCCAAAGGCTTTTGCCACAGTATTTTTGCAGCTAAATCAGTATAGAGCCCATGAAGTCAGTAATGCCAGAATTATTTCCAGCAGCTGTCTGGCCCTCTTTTCTCTTTTTGTCTCAAGTCAAAGAAAATGTAAGTAGAGAAAGCTTGGATGTTTTGTAGTGCATTCATCTTAGATTCCTATGTAGTGTATAAGAACAAATATACGTCTAGTAAGGAACTAGATCTTTTTGAACTTAATAAAGGAAACTCTCAGATCTACATAAAAAGAAATAATTAGTTGCTGGTAAGTGGCTTGTTGTTAAAACATATAAAAAGAACGTGGTTTAGGTGGAGAAAAACATGAATTATCTCAGGTTTTGTGGTGGGAAGGTCTTACAATACAGCCATTATAGTTTTAATAGTTACATTTTAATTAGTTATTAGTTATATTAATAGTTTTGAGAACTGTTCTACAGTTCTAGAACAGGGTCTGGACATTTTTGTCCTATGCATTTTGTATCTACCAACAAAATTACCCATAACTTCATCACCTAACTGTTAATGAAATACAATTAAAGAGTTACAGGATCTTGTTAGCACAAATGCAATACTTAGTGTATTGTTTAACTGATGGTACCTAGGTAATTGCCAAACAAGGACATTTTTCTTTCTGATGGTAACTTATTATGAAGTAATTTGTCTTTTGTTTTGTTGGTAACTCCTGTCATGGCCTCGTCTAGTGTGTTTGACTACATAAAGGGTGAAAACTAAAGGGGACACATAGGCTGATGGAAGTTATATGTCACATGAGACATGAAGGCCTGCTGTTATCTTTCTGAAGTGCAGCATGACACCACAACAACAGGTTGCTGCCTAGCCTTCTGATGACATCTGGCAGGATTATAGATGAACTGTAACCAAATTAAAAAAAAATCCTGTACAATATGTAAGTATATATAATTGACTCTCTGTCCTTATAAAGCCAGCATGAGTTAGTCCCGTTCCTCCTTTCTCTGTCTTAATTAAACATGTAATATCTTAATATCTTAATATCTTAATATAAACATGTAATGTTGAGGGGGTGGGCTTATAGTGCCTGTCTGCCTGTAACTGATGACACTGTTGCTTGCTTTTGCCTTTCTTCAAGTATTCACAGGAGAATTAAGTTGGACCCAGTTAGTCTCTTTTGAATTAAATGTCAGGTTAACTCTGTTACAGCTGAAGAGGTAAGAGGTAATGATCTTTGGACATTTGGATGTCTTTTTAACAAAAAAGACACACTGAAAGGTAAGTACATTACAAAAAAAAATAGAGTATATTATAGAGAAAACCTGCAGGTTGTGTTAGCCAGAAACAAAAGGTGGAGTACTTCTGGGCAGAGCAGAATAAGGATGCTATTCTTTCTAAGTACAATTAGTGTGGACTTACAAAAGGAGCATCAGGCCTCACAAATCTGATATCCTCTTCTGGAGACAGGAAAACTAAGGGAGTCACAGCAGGAAAACTATTGACATGATTAATCAAGACAAAGGGAAAGCTTTTCATACAGGAACATACTAAAGGCTTAATCCCAAACCCAAGGAGTAAGGCAAATAAACAGTTTAAGTGAATAAGAAGTTAGTTGCAAGTACAAAGACAGAATGGTGCAAGACAGGATTATAAAGGCTATAAATGAATTACTGTGAGACTGGAAAGAAAGGGGAATAGTAGAAAGCTGAGCAAAAATAGTCTTCGACAATTGTGTTATTTCACAATTAACAGCCTCAGGGTGTCCATCACAAGTATGTTGATTCCTAGTTTGGTAGAATCACTTGTATCTCACATAACATCTATAAACATATAAAAGAAAAATGTTCTTTGAATATTAGACATCTTTGAGGTCAGATGAATGGGTGTAATGAATTGAATTGATTATTTATATTATGGACCCTGAACCATCCATCCTTCACAGCTATAAACACCTATTTTTTCTTTGTGCCCTTACAGCTTTCCTGACTGCTGGGAATAGTTCAGTACTGGTGCTACTGGAAAGAACTTGAGGCAGAGAAGGCATGTCAGTTTTCTTGTGCTTGTAGCTCCCTACTGAGAGCCTCAAAAACTGTGTCTGGAGGCAGTCCTTCAAAGCCTGCCAGCTTACTAAGGCTGTGAGTGGACATAATTTGTTGATGGCTCCAAAGGGCCACCCTTCTCTGCTTTCTGTTTGCAAGCCAAGCAGATAGTTTTTGGATAGTTTCACGTAACAGAGTTAGGAGTATGACACCACTTCACTGTTTGAACAGCATCCTGAAGATTGAGAAGAGGCTATGGCTAGCTATCTCGGTGTGCAAGCATAACTACTTTTAAATAAAAGTAGCTTCAATATGTTGGAAGGGCTCTCAGAACCCCATTTTTTGAGTTCTCAAGATATCACTCCATCCACCAGCTGTGAGGACAGGTGAAGATCCCTGTATCAGATCTGCTTAATACACTAGCACTCTAGCTGGCAGTCAGCCCTACATCAGCATATTAGACTACACCAGTTCCTAAAGTAGTATTAGCAGACTACTCTGGTCCCTTCAGACTTACCACTGCTCTCCCCTTTGGCCTTTCTGTCAGCTTGTTAGGGAACAGCTGATAACCTGGTCTCAAGGCAAGTGGAAGTACCTGTCACCAGCTTAAGCTGTTGGTCAGGGCCTCGATGGCATGGACAGGGCTTACGGTCCCTGCCCAGCCTTCCCTGGAGCATCCCGCATTCTGCTTCCCGGGGCTGCCAGCCCTTGCCCCAGTAGGGATGCTCTCTGGCTCCCCTGAGCACTGCTAGGCCCCAGGGTTGATGTTCTACCAGCTCCTCCACTTGGCTGTACTAAGGCAGTAAGAAAAGCTGAAGGATCCATGTTCTCTATTGCTGCTATCTCTGTCAGAGCTGTGTAAAGAGATAGGAGGCTGAAATCTGAGGCTTTCTGTATCATGAAGGACATTATAATGAGTTAAGGGAGATTCACCAAAGGATAGATAGGTTTATTGTCTGATCAATTAACTCAGATTTTTTTTTTCTGCAGTTAAGGATATATAGGTGGACTTATATTCTAAAATGTTAATTAAATAGACTTGGATGGATGAATGTGCTGATGTATTACTTCTTCAAGAATGAGACTCATTCGATGCATTACGTGACTTTGAACACCTGCTCTGGTCTCATGGAAGAGAAGGGTAGGGTATACTACTGTTGCCTTCCTCTTTTAGCAAAGGCTAGTGTGTCATGCTTTTGTGTTATCTATTACTACTGCTTTTCTTGATGCTCTTCTGCCTTCCTCTTCATCAGGCTTGACATCGACCACAGCACTGCTCTCTGTTTTATGGTTTTTGAGGAATTTGGCCAATCCAAGATGTACTGGCATCCTCTCCCCTTCCTTCCTCCCCTTCCTTCTCCTTGTCTGCCTGCCCCTGCAACAAAAGCAATGTTCTCAAGTGGCAAGTTTGTAGATTCTCAAAACTTCAGATAAGCCCTTCTAAGTTTATAAAATACAGGAGGGCATCTAGTTGTGAAGAAAAACATGACCATAGTTTACATTCTGAGTCTGCCAAGGACAGTCAAGGGGCTGGTACTATCTCTAGTTAACTGCATTCTGGCATTCTGGCAGAGCGTGTCACTGAGCTGTGCCAGTCTTGGGTGTTTCTGTACTACAAATAATGGAGCTACAAATTAGTAAATAAATCCCTGGAACAGTCTAGAATTCCCAGTAGAGACACTCCTGACAAAGGGCCTTAATTAATTTTGTGATAGCCATGGGCACACTGAGTGGTTTACACTTGAGAAGCCACATGACCAGGAAAAGAAACAGAGCTCTCAGATGACAACAATGTAATGAAAAGAGCAGAGTACATGTAAATATATGCATGCTAGCAGTGGTGTAATAAATCTGTTCAAAGAAGAGAAAAATTCTGGTTTGTTCCATTTATTCTACTGTCACGGGAGATTTAGGTTGAATATTAGAAAAAGGTTCTTCACCCCCAGGGTGGTTGGACACGGGAACAGAGAAGTTCCCTGCTCCCCAGGGAACTGGTCCCAGCACCAGCGTGAGGGAGTTCAAAAAACGTTCGGACAGAGCTCTCAGGCACATGGTGTGACTCTTGGGGATGTCCTGTGCAGGGCCAGTAGCTGGACTCGATGATCCTTGTGAGTCCCTTCCAACTCAGCATATTCTGCGCTTCAGTGTAGCGGCCCTCCGCAAGCCCCGTGGCAGCCGAGCTGCCCGCCCGGGGCCGTCCCCTCAGGCCAGGGCAGCGCGCTCCGTGCGCGCCCGGCCCCGCCCCGCGCCGGCGGTGACGCGCGCCGGCGGTGACGCCCCATAAATAGCGGGGCGAGCGCGGAGCTCCCCACTCGGCGACGGCGGCGGCGCCTGTGCCCGCGGCCCTGCGCGTGCTGCAGTCGGCGGCGGCTCCGGCTCCTCCTCCCGGGTGAGTACGGCCGGCGCGGTGCTCCGGCACGGCTCTCGGGGCCTGCCCATCCCGCGGGGCTGGCTCCGCAATATGGTGGAGCCCGGCGGCGGAGCGGGCGGGGGTGCGGCCCCGTGTGCGGCGCTGACCGCCGCCCGTCCCCGCTGGCCGTCCCCGCTGGCCGTCCCCGCTGCCCGGCGTGTTTCGGTGCGCCGGCCGAGGTTCGCCTGGCACCAGAAAGTCTCGGGAGCCTCGTCCGTCCCCGGGAGCGGTGTTGGAATGCCCCATCCCGGAAGCGGCCCGTGGAGGCACTTGGGAAAGCGGTGCGCTTTCCTACTCTGGGTACCGCGGCGAGCCGGCGCCGAGGCTGTTGTGCGTGGCTCATCGCGCTGCTTTCTTGCACTTCTTTCCATAGCGAGAGGGAGAGCAGGAATGGAGTTTGTGACGTAGCCTGTGTGCTTTCCTCTCCAGAATCTCTTGCTGTCTCTGAAATATGCTTGGATTTGGATTCCAGGCGTCTCACTCACCTGCGCCAGGAGAGTGGATCCGACTTCTGCTCGGGCTGAACATATTCAAAGGGTCTCTGAAACCGTGCAAGATTCTAGTTATCTTCCCTGTCTTTAGGAGCAGGAATAATTCCACAGGCTAACTGCCCTGGTTTATTGACTAAAATTCAAATGTATGTCCCGTGTGGATGGATCTTACGAGACACACTACGAATATTGAATAATCCTTAAAGTAACGGCCCTTCTTCCTTTAGAGGCCAGATTCTGTGTCGTTAGCATCTTCTCCTGTTCTGTATCATCCTTTGCAGTTCATGGTGAAATTCAGTTGTACTCCAAGTGATCTGACTTGTAATGCTCTGTGAGAAACATAGCACGTTCCTGTGGGTATTTAAATTCTTGTGAAATGAAAGGAGAACTTATTTTGTAACCATTGTCTGTTACTTGTCTTGCTTGTGTGTTCTTGTACAGTGGTTAATCTTATCACAGGCATTACTCTATGGCATGTGAATGCTAATATGTGCAACTATGCTTGCAAAATATTAACAGGATGCCTTTGTCTTCCTTCCCCGTTACATAATGGGGAAAAGTTTTATCTTAGATGGAATATTAACACGTTCCTTTTTTGCTGTCATACATATGAGACAGAAAACTTCTGTTGGCTCTTTGACAAGCCTAGCAAAAGGCCTTATAAACCACAATCATTTTGAGGACGGACTCCTTACCTTTTTGTTGCCTTCATTCATGCTGATTCTTCTGGAACTTAAGCATTATGTGAAATCATTCATGGAAAAGGTGCTTCTTGCAGATTTAGTTCATGCATACGTGCATAGGATGACAGTGCACTTCAGTGTGTTCTCTTTATGCGGTACTGCAATACCCTGCCCCTTCTGTAGGATTCTTGTGGAGAGAGCTCTTAGTATTTTCTCCATGGGAATATATGTTGGAATGCATGTTGAGTACTATAGATTTGTTGAATGACCAACGTTTACAACTTTTTTCAGTGGGAAATGTGTAATAATTTAGTCTAAATTAGCATAAAGGAAATTTATTTTCTGCAGTAGGGAAATCTGATCTTCTCTGTGTCACAGGAATACTAACTCCTTAGCAAGCAGAACAGAGTGAGCCTTAGGTGGGCTCCCTAGAAGATCTAATCTGATTAAAGCTATTGGTGGTGGGTTCTTTGTCTGACTTGGACATTCTAAACTAGATTTTTAGTGACTTGCAGGCTGGCTTTTATTTGTCCTGGCTCAGCAGATAAGACTGTCTTAATTCTTCTAGAAAAAATAAATTACTCCACCACCTGGTATTCGTCAATGAACTGCTATACCTCAAAGCCTGTCTTGTGCATGTGCTGTACTTGCATTACCTAAACCAAGTTTTGGATTTATAAATCGTTACAGTAAGATCTAATTCCTATATGCGTGAACGTGAACATGCGGATCCCAGTAAATGGAGTAGATCACAAGAAGGTTGTTGGTTTCAAAGTTTGGTGCTTAGATGAAGCAGATATGATGCTATAACTCATATATGCTTCTTTCACAGGCTATATAAGGTTCAGGACCCGAAAAAAATGGCATTGGCAGCAATTGATCCAGAGCAGGTATGTCTGAGATAGTCCCATAATTTCTTTGTCTAGATCAGAAAAATAGGAGTCAGTTAACACCTTTCTCTTTTAAACAGAACATTGTATCGAGGGTTGCCAACCTTCCTTTGGTGAGCTCCACCTATGATATGGTGTCTGCAGCTTACATCACCACAAAGGATAACCATCCTTATCTGAAGTCAGTATGTGAGATAGCAGAGAAAGGAGTGAAGACGATTACATCAGTAGCCATGACAAGTGCTATGCCTATCATTCAGAAACTGGAACCACAAAGTAAGGCAAAGATGAAGCTGTTGATAACTGTAGTTCAACTGATTTCTTTTTTTATATCCAGATGCACTTATGGTTTAACATGGCCATGCTGGTCTTGAAAGCTGTTTTGGGGGGCTGACTGAACCTTTTGCCTGACTTGTTGCATAACTTATTACACATTGATAAGACTTTTTAAAAAAGGTAATAATCCAGAATGAAAGCAGATTCTAGCTTTCATAACACTAAATTGATGGATGACTTTTGATACATGAGGTGATTGCACAGTCTCTTGCTCAACACATTCCTCACCTTTCACCTGGTTTCAGATGCTACTGTTGTACTTTCTTACACCGAGAACTGGTTAAATTTGGAAGCTGTGTCACAAGGCTGTTGTAACCAGAAGCCTGGTTTCATAGAATGGCGGAGGGCCAGGTGTTTCAGCTTCTACCAGTTGCTTGGAAATTATCAAATGAATTTTCTTTGCCTGTAAGTGAGGATTGGTTTCTGACGCTGTAAATCTGCCTTGTTCTTTGGCTTTGCTGCCTCAATTATCACTGAGAAGAGGAGGAAACTACTTCAAGGGTGTTGCATGAGTTCTTTTTCAAGAGGAATTTTCAGTTTGAGTTGTTTTACTAGGGCAAAAATAATTAAACCTAACTCTTGTAATTTCTTTTGTAGTTGTAGTTGCCAACAACTATGCTTGTTTAGGTCTAGACAAAATTGAAGAGAGACTGCCTATACTGAATCAACCCACTGACAAGGTAAGTTCTTTCCATTTATGTATGCTCAGCAGAAGAACCATACACTCTTCTTTTCTATTATCACTAAAACCCCAGGGAGACACATTTCAAAAAGCTGTGCCTAAACACAGCTTGGAAGCAATGAGAAAGTCAAAAGTGTATCTGTAGAACTGTTTGTTGCCTTTGGGAGACCATTAAGCTTTTTTTAAAAAATTATTTTAAATTGCCCACCACTTGACAACATTTTTCTATGGGTGCCGTTCACTGGTGGGTGTCTTTTAAAACTTGAGTCTGTCTCTTTCTTGCTCAGTGTGAAGTGCCTGGATTACATTCACTGAAGTTTTTTGAGCTGAAAGCTGTGTGGCAGTCATGTTCTTTTTTATCTTGTACATATTTTTTCAGGGCAAATTTTCTTCTAGATAACCAATACTTCTACAAGTTTTAGCATCAATTTATTATTTCCTGTATTATGTAGCTCTCACTAGTTAATATGTTTAGTAAATCCATGTATGTCCTACGGCAGGTTGTTGCCAATGCCAAGGATGTAGTTGTTGGAGCTAGAGAAGCTGTAACAACCACTGTGACTGGTGCCAAGGAAACTGTTGCTTACACGATCACTGGAGTTGTGGGCAAGACTAAAGAAGCAGTGCAAGACAGCGTAGAAATTACCAAGTCAGTTGTCAATGGCAGCATTAACACTGTCCTGGGAAGTCGTGTGGTGCAAATGGTGAGCAGCGGTGTGGACAGTGCTCTCACAAAATCAGAGACCCTTGTAGACCAGTATCTTCCACTTACAGAAGCAGAACTAGGTAAGACCAACTGAAGGTTTGATTTTGTTGGAATGCTTATATTGGACAGAAGCAAGCAATCATCCATTTATTGCTTACTCATAGTGGGGAGGGGCCCACATGCTTCTCCAACTGCCTTTTGCCTTGCTGATTGTAATAGCAGCATCTTTGCAAGGAAGCAGAATGAAAGTAAGCATTTCTCTGTAAGGCAGTCTATCAGCCTAA
This sequence comes from Buphagus erythrorhynchus, assembly GCA_013400855.1. Lineage (NCBI taxonomy): Eukaryota > Metazoa > Chordata > Aves > Passeriformes > Sturnidae > Buphagus > Buphagus erythrorhynchus. The sequence goes on from VZTT01000032.1 coordinate 37,021, forward strand.
TCATGGTGCTAAAGGACTACTCAACAAGCCCTGTGTTCAGCTGTTACTAGGCAGATAAAATTGTCTCAGATCTCTTAAGTTTTCCTCCAGTGATCAATTTGCTTCCTTTCTACATATCTAGAGAGAGAAGCTGCAAATGTTGAAGGCTTTGAAGTTGGAGTCCAAAAGCCAAGCTACTATGTTAGACTAGGATCCCTGTCTTCAAAGGTCCGCACACGTGCCTACCAACAAGCCTTAAACAAAGTTAGAGATGCTAAACAGAAAAGCCAGGATACAATCTATCAGCTCCACTACACTGTTAGTCTGGTAAGCTTAAGCTTTCACTTGGTACGTAAAAAGCATATGTTGGCCTTGGTTTAGAGTGAAGAAAATAGCCGAAAGAGTCACAGGAAGACTGGGATTGCTCTCTGACTAAATGCATAAATACATTATTACATGTATTACGTGTATTACATTAAATACAAAGACTTTGCTATTACGAGATTGTCATCACTATTCAGGAGAGTTCTAAATCAGGCTGAGCTGTGAACTAATGAGCAATTGCCTGTAACTGCAAGCACTGCAGAAATAGAAGTGACATGTTTAAATTTATTCCTGTTTTGTAGTGTAGTAATGAAGTATGGTTTTGACACATACTTCATTGAGTGAAGAAATTGTCATGCAATTTAGAAACACATCAGTCCTTCAAGTCCTTTTTATTAGTAAAATTTCAAATTCTTTTGGGACTTGGCCTCTTGCTGTTTCTACCTCTGAGCATTTCTGGTACTTCAGTAGTCTTATCCCAACAAATACCTTTATGTACATGACAAACTGCACATAGAGTCATGGCCTTCTATGTACTTTCAATTCCTCCTATAGAATGCTAGTGGGGGAGGAGGAAGTAGTTGAGGCAGAGGGGAACACTATGTAACATCTTAAAACTGCTTTCAGTTTTCAATTCTTTGATGAGACTAAACACACTCTCATACTCCCCAAAGTTGCTTATACTGAATTTCTAAAGTATTTTAAAAGGTTACAAAACAGTCAAGGTAGAGAAGCCCTAAAGGAACTGTTTGGACTCTAGGCTCTACTTCCTTATTTGGCTGTATTTCAGATCGAATATGCCAGAAAGAACGTGAATAGTGCCAATAAGAAACTTCTTGGTGCTCAGGAAAAGCTATATCAATCCTGGGTAGAATGGAAGAAAAATACAGGCCAAAACGATGGTGATGATCTGCGTAGTGCTGAGGTAAATAGATCTAAATGTACACCAGAAATACATGTATTGTATCCCATCAAGGTAATGGCAAACTAACAGTCCCTGAAGTGTGCAACAGAGAGGCTGGATGCTGCAGCTAAGGGCAGCTGACTTCTGAGAAGTAGGGGACCCAAACTCCTTTGAAATGAGCCTACTTTCTGCACTCTGGGATTCATTTTCCTCTCTTGAGAATGCTCATGCTGTTTAGCATGTGAACCCGTGTTGGGATATCTGTCTGTAGATTAGCTAGAAACTATTTATGTAATGTGTCTAGACCAGAAATAATGATTTGTCAGCAGTCTTAGGCACAGACTCACTGAGTCCTACACGTAGCTTTCAGGGATAGTTATTGATTAGAATGTACTTACCTGCTGTGACTTGTTATACAGAATTGAAACAAGAATCTGCTTGACTCTTGCTGGGTAGAAGCTATCAGTTTCTTTTCACAATGTACTTGAGTGTTGAAGAAATGTCAAGTACTTATAAGTCTTTGATGCATCAGACTAAAAACCTGGTTTGTTATCTGCTATAGCTTTATTTCACTTATGTCCCCTTTCCTTTGCTTCTTTATGTATCTTGATCAACGTAAAGCTGCTACAGTCATAAAAAGACACTAATGTGCTGTTATGCTTGTTCTTTCTAGCACATTGAGTCAAGAACTCTAGCTATTGCACGCAGCCTCACTCAGCAGCTTCAGACCACCTGCCTCACACTGGTCTCAAGCCTACAGGGGCTGCCACAGAATGTACAGGATCAGGTTTACAGTGTTGGGTCAATGGCAGGTGATGTCTACCAGAGCTTTCGATCAGCATCCTCCTTCCAAGAATTATCAGACAGCTTTATTGCAGCTAGCAAAGGACAACTGAAGAAAATGAAGGAGTCTCTGGATGATGTGATGGATTATCTTGTTAACAACACACCACTCAACTGGCTGGTAGGTCCCTTTTACCCACAACTGCCTGGCATTCAGCATGCTGAAAGCAAAGGTGAAGGGGAGGAAAGTTCCAGCCAGAAAGACAAACAGCCTGAACACACTACTGAATAAACTGCATAGTATGCACGTACTCTGCTGACCAAACAAGTGGCCTTACCAAGTGTAGCTGTCAAAAAAAACAATTTTCACCATTTTTTGGTGAACAATCGATAAATACAGAAATAGGGGAATGTACAGGCCAGGACACTTACACATGGGCTGTACTGTCCTGTGTAGTTAAGCCACGCTTAAAAATTCAAACTAGACTCAAGTGCCTAAGTATTGGCAGCTGACAGTTGTCAAGATGCCCTATTTGTCTGTCAAGCACTTCACTGTACTTCAGTGGTATTAATACAATTCGTCTAAATGTAACCCACCATAGCTGAAAGCCTTTGATTTGTTGCTTAATCTCTACCAGAATGATACAAAAGCCATATATACTGTGAAATGCATTTAAAAACTCTACAGTCTAGCTATGTACACTTAAATGCTATGTTTGCTGCAGATCACACATATGATAATTATGCATCTGACTATCTCAGATTCTATTGCTACATCATTCATGACAAAAGTTCTGTGAGTGCAGAATGCCAAAGCTGAAAGTGGGGTTTCTGAATGAGTCAGCTGGAGTTAAATGTCGTGACAGTGTTAACTGTATAAACTTAACTGCTGTATAACACAGTAACTTTACCACAGAATCAGAGAATATCTCAAGCGGGAATGGACCCATAAACACCATAAGTTTGACTCCTGCTCCTTGCAGGACTACCTAAAAACTAAACCATGACTAAGAGCATCATCTATATGCTCTATGAACACATATATTCCAGTGACTGACCAAATAATTATCAACACATCTTTTAATATGCAGTATAAAGGCAAGATTCATGCTGTTTGTACGCAGGTGCCTGCTGTTGTGTGTGTGTGTTTTTTGTAGCCATTGTTTTGTAACTCATTTTTGTATGTTAGTAATAAATGCTTTAGTAGCCTAAGCCTGTCTCCTTTGTTTTAAAACAATCTAACTTGCTCTTCTGTGACACCCTCAAACTGGGTCCAACAGAAGGCAAGTTTGACATGCAAATGAAGTAGATGTTCATTGAAAATGTTTGTATATGTATTGATAGATAGATAAGATACTGCTGCAGCATTTTCTTCTTTTGAATTTCTGTGTATTCGTCCATTGAGTCTTAGCTTTACTGCTGCTTTTGCTGATCCTTCCTGTTGTCACCTTAAAAGATGACCTAAGCTGTGAGCTGCTGGATATTCTAATATTGAAAAGAGATGGATATGGACAAAAGAACCCTCCTTCCCTTCACAGTAGGTGTTGAGTGTGTATGACATGGCCATCTACCTTCTTTGTCTTCTGACTCCCTATAAACAATGTTTACTTCTCAACTGCATCACCAGTTTTAACTTTATTTATCATCTTGAACTTGAGTGACTGATGTATGTTAACATTCAGCTGCTTCAGTGGAATTGTTCCCAGTAAGTCCTGTGAACCCCTCCACTGGAAAAGAAGTAGTTACTAAGAAATAAGCTTTCTTGGGTTAGGCCTGTCCAGGTAAGTTCTATCTTGTTCCCTGATGCATGCCCTATACAAGTTTGGGTTGCAGTCATGTAGCGTAGCAATGTTGGCCACTGTTTTCAAGGTAGTCACCAAATAGCGTTAAGCACAAATGCAGTTCAAAGAAAGCTATCACACAGTCACTGCAGGGAACAAATACCTCCACCTGGCATGATGTAGGCACTAAAGCAAATTACATGTTGTCCAGCCTCCTAATGTGAGAGGACTAGCTATTACATTGGGGTTGGCCTAGAAGTGTGAGGAAGACTGTTCTAAGGACAGTATTAAATGAAACTGTAGCAGAACAGGATTGCAGGTAAAGATTCTGTAACTTAGGACTTTTAATACTCACTTTTTATAAAGCAGGTGTTTAACATGAAATTAACATGAGATGGTGAGACTCCTTTCCAGCTAGGGCCTGAGTTAAGACTTCTGGAGATACTGAATTAATTTATTTTTAAGTTTACTTTACTATTGTATAGGTCCAGCAAGAATATCCTTTTTATCTCCATTTGCAATAATACTCATAGAGTGCATCCACTATTGCAAATGTGTTCAGGAATTGAATGGAACTAATTAGGTGTGGGAGCAGTAGGCTATTCAAAGAAGGGAATTCCCTTCTTCTGTGTGGGTTTCAAAGTCTAAGTGCTCTGGGACTTCATCCTGAGGTGATCAGTCATAAGAGATTCAAAATTTTCAATGTCTTTTGAGGACTGAGAAATAAACAGCATCATGTAGCATTACTGCAGGAGCAGTACATTGTGTCTGTTCTGTCTTGTACTTGTCTGTACTGGTTTACATTCTTGCATGGCTGTCCAGCTTTACTAAATCTCAGCAAGCAGATGAAGTAGAAAGCAAGGAAAATTTGTTACCAGCCTAGACCCTTCGAAGCTTTTCTTGCTTACCATGCATTATTGGGTGGCTTCTGTTCAAAAGTTACTTGGAATTCTGGCAGCTGACCTACAGCTGGTGGCTGCAAACAGAGCAAGACCTGGTTAAATGCTTACCTAATGGTTGGACTCCTATGTCATGCTGTTACGATAGGTGCTTGTTTTGTTGGATGCTGCCCTACCCCCAAAATGTTTTTAAATTTCTGTCCACACACACACAACCTCCCACCCCTCATCAGAATTAGGAACTCTTCCCTAGTGGAAGAGACAGCTGAGTAACAGGAAATTTGTATGTTCCTGTTTTTTTAATATAAAATAAAGTTCTCTAATTAAAATCATTAGACTCTGCTGTAAGGAGAGTACTGAATGTTTAAACTGATTTCCAACTTGCATGTACTTGCATGGGTATCTTATTGCAGGTAATTTAGCACATTCCACACTCCAGTGTAACTGCAGCTCTACAGACAGAACTTGGGATTTTTCTTCAGTGCAGCTAAAGCTAGAGAGAGTGACTATTAATATATCCACTGGAGGCAAGAATGATGCCTTCCGAAGTCTTACTTGTTTTTTTGCCACTGTGGTTTTTGACTGAAGCTGATGTGCTTCCTCACAAATAAAGGAGGGAAACCTGAGATACTGTCATCTTACCTGTTTCACTCTAACTGAATGTATTAAACAGCTCAGCTGCATTGCACAGAAGCTTGCTTCCTCTTAGTCCAAAATCATGTTTGAGGATATAGGTTGGGCTAGAAAACTGTGAGGTTTCTCTGGCACCTTTTAAAAAAGGTTAGACCAGATGTGTTGAAAATGATAGGAAGTAGATTCAACTATTTTCAGCAAGGCAGGTAAACTAGATTAAATGGAAGAATGTAAAATGCTGCTAGTCACACAAAACCTGGGATGGTAAAGGTTAGAATACTAACATCATTATCACTTGTAAAATTATTTAGGATTTATTTAGAATTCAGAAAATTACTTTTGTCTTTTAGAGATCACTCAGAAATTGTTCATGCTAGCTGACACTTCCTCTTCCTAGGTGCATTTAACAGACAACTATTATTCTATCATTGCTGATAATAGGTTTCTAGAAAAGCTTTCAATATAAGCATTTTTATATAGCTCCATATGTGCAAGTTTTGCAAACATATTTATAGCATTGCTCAAAGCCAAATTACAAGATTTGTATAAGGCCTGGTGTTGCAGCTAGTTTGCGTCAATCTAAAGAAAGATGTAAAGCTTTGGAAATGTCTCCTATTCTTCAAGATTAATATTTTTGCAATAATCTTTTCCAGAATTCAGCTTAGGGTAATATTTTATAGCTAGTAAATACGTGAAAGGATTTGGGAATATCTGATTAATTACTTCTCATTATTTAAAAAAAGCAGTGACTACCACCAAAAAGCTTTTTTAAACCCTCTAATTAAAAAGATGAAATAGGACCAAACTTATTTTTAAGCATGCTTGGTTAGTAATTTGCATGATCAGAGAGTCTTACATGAAGCAGCTTGCTGGAGATACTGTGCACAGTGTTTTTTTAAATTAATTTCATTTATTGCCAATTCATGGCAGTTTTATTTCTTTTAGATTATACAATCTCTGGTGACTAAAAATAAGCGCTTGTTCTGAAAGCTCACAAAATGAGAACACTGCATCAAAATGCTAGTGGCTTAGTTCTAAAAACTTAGCAAGAAAAAATGGATTGAAGTTGTTAGTATTGACATTTACATTTGTATACGAAGACAGGAAAATGCCAAAGTATTTTTTGCACTGTTCTATGTAGGGTTTTTGCAAGTATTCTATCTTTGTAAATGATTTACTGAAAAATACAGAAAAAATTGCATGAAGAAGAGTTATATCTGGTCTTAAGACTTTATTGCAGGAATTGATAGGAAGTTGAAAGAAAGCAGTGAGTCATCTGTGAAAAGTGGTGTGGAAGTGAAGGTCTTTTACATGAGCAATCCCATAACACCAAGGGCTTTGCATTGTTTTAGTTAGACTGTGCAGATGTCAGAATATGTGATTTGAATACAATTTAGTAGGGTCAAAACTGAGGTGAGTCATACTGACATCCAGTCTGTTTTACTCATACTGAGATACACTCCAACTGGAAGTTCTGTCATGGCTATCAAAATATTACTATTACATTAAAGGATGCAGTTCTTCTACTGCATGCATTAAGGAGATGAAGAAAACAAATTTGAGCAATTACTCTGTTGTCACTAAGAACAAAATTTATGTAAGTAAGAAAAAACCTCTTAAATGTATGATAGAGAAAATTCTTACTGGTCAGACACATGAACTTACTGAATCATGGCTGTGTCCTGGTCAGTGTAAATACATACAACCATCCATTTGGGCACATTCTTAAAAACTGTATATGGACTACTTAGTCTTGTTAGGATACCTGTATTTGTACTGCAGTATGAAATACAAGATCATGTGCTGATAATGGGGAAACTTGTTGCTTTCTCTAAGTGAAGTAATGAGAGTTTTGGGAAAACTGCCATAAGCAGAAAGATGAAAGATAATTCTTGCTGGTAGAAAGATGTGTTTCCTGTATTTCTAGTGCCTTTTGATCTTTTGGGAAACAAAAGTTTCTCTTCTTATTTTGATCAAGCTTAAGTTTTCAAAGTGGCCCACACAGTTCATGGTATTCACAGTAGTGCCTGGTTAGTCACATGCTGCTTAAGTTCTTCTAAAGATAAGTTTTAATAAATAATTAGTATTTCAAAGATCCCTGGTGTCCAATGACTACAGTACAATGACTGGTCTGTAAGACCAGTAAATTAACATGCAGTGCTTCTGTGTTCTGTACAACCTGGTAGCTGAAGCAGTAGTCCCTTCATTTGATATTGTCTGCCCTTCTGACCTATCTTCATAGCAGGCAAAGCATAGATTTTTCTTGCTTACTGTCTTTCATTAAAGCATGTAATAAGGTGTTTTGCAGTTAGGGAATGCGTTAAAAACGTCTCTTCAGTCAGTGCTGAGCTTAAGTTACACAAATGCCTACAAGCTGCTGTTGCTTTGAGCATGCAGAACCAAAGTCCTGTCAAAACGCAGCAGTAGTTTCTTGCTGATACTGTGTCTGGCTCCAAGTATGGCACATCACCAACATTAAAACTAACCAAAAATCATATTACAGATGTATTTTTCACTTGGGGCAAAAAAGACTTACAAGTAAATTACTTAATTTTATCCCATTTTTCAGAAGTGCCTAAGTAATCTAAGTCCTACTAAGGGGACTTAAGGGTTGGGACTTAATCTCCTAAGTGTCTTAGCCAACATTTTTAGAAGTCTGTAACATCCATCCATCCACTAATGTCTCTCTGGCAATTCCTGAAACCCTGTGCTGCTTAGCAGTACAGCATACTATATATGCAGTTAAAACAGAAGCCAAAGTGAGATTGTAGTTCCAGGTATTTGTTTCATCAGAAAAGGTCTGATGCAGTAGGCAGGCAGAGCAACACAGAAATCTGTATCAGTCTCCTCAGGGCAGATTATTTTGTATAGTCCCTTGCTTCTGTGAAAAGAAGAAAGGCAAAATTGCTTTTAAAACCTCATTTCTTAAGTTTTCCAGTCACCAGTTTCACTAAATTCAGTCCCCTACATTCAGCTCTTTTCCATCTCGACTATAAAATCCTACCTTCTAAGCAACTGATTTCCATCTTTGATCTGTCTTAATGATTCATGTTTCCTATGAGTCTCAGCATATTTCACTCTGTAATCAGGATGTTTGGTCTGATTTCTAGAGGTGCTGAGCATCTTTGTGTCCTGTCTTCAGTGAAGGAATACTGCACAAATTTGTTTAGTTTTACTTTTAAATTGATTGAAATTTCATTCCTACACAGGTTCCAGATTTCACTATTACAGACCTGTCTTCAGAGTCAGATGATGTCCCGGACATTTTGGATTTGGATGAAGAGGACCAACAGGACTTTTCACGCACAAATGGCCCTTACACTACAGGGCAAAGAGCTGAATAGAGAAGCATAAAAATGTCTTTTTGATACAATGTACCTTTGCCATGTTTAATTTAGATTTCTCCTTTTTGAAGATGAACCTGCCTAGTTTAGGGATTATGGGGATATTTTTTTTTTAAATCAGTACTGTTTCACTTAGCTGCATCAAAAATCTGGGTTTTTCAATTTAAGGAATGCATGCTACATTAATTGGTTAGCATGGGTGTCAGGCTCCCATTCTACAAGCCAGGTATAGCCTAACCAGTGTATCCAACTAATCGATCTTTGTTGATTATTTGTTCTCCTGCTGGTAGCAGCCATGAGAACACCCCAGTGCTTTGCATAAAGGGCTGCCAACAAAAGGAGTTGATGAGGATTTGCCCACAACATTTCTCCTTTCAGTCTATGGGAAAAGCAGTGCTGCATCTACCTCTTTGCTGCTGGAAGGGGTAAGAGACTTTGTCTATCCCAGATTTTCTCAGGTTCTTTTGTTAGGCTCTGCACCTACAGAGCTTAGATGCTTAGAGCTTTCCTTTGGCAAGAGTGCTTTATGCACAAAAGGACTTCCTTTCTTTCCACATGCCTTCTGTGTGCAAATATTTTGGCCGTCATGATGCTATCAGTTGTGGCGCCTGAGACTTTCTCCCTGAGAAAGGGAGTAAATGCTTCAAAATTAAAGTGTTTTGGGTATAAGGCTAGTGTTTAAGTAAGAAAGTGGAAGAGACTGTAAAAAGAAAGGAAAAATAGTAAAGAGATAGAGACTTTGGACAAAAAAAAATTGGAAAAAAAGAGGGAATTGAATGTAAGGAGAATTCTGATGACAATGAGTTTTAAAAAACGTTTTAATAAATCTCAATCAGTTATTTGCTAAGGGCTGGTGAGTCTGCATTTGCTCGTGCATAGTAACTTCTCTAGGAGTTGGGGAGAGTGGGAACGGGACTGGAGGCGGACTTGTTAACATTTCTTTGCGAGGACCAGGCCGACCTGCTGTCGCAGAGACCTCTCCGTGTCGTCGGTGTGGCTGCATCGCAGTCCCGGGAGTTGCGGCAGAGCACCGCTCTGCCACGGCCGCGGGAACACCGCTGCGCCCTCATCCTGGGACACCTGTGAGGCCCTGGAAGTCTGGTCATGAAATGCCTTGGAATAAAAGTTTGAACCGCACAGTCCGCTTGCGGGTGCGAGTTTTTCTTTTTAGGGTTTGGGTTTGTTTTTGTTTTGTTTTGGTTTTTTTTTCCGTTTTTTTTTCCCCGCGAAAATTCTGCAATCCGATTACCGAAACCCTATTTAAATGGCAGGGCGTCCTGGAGGGATATCGGCGCCCGAACTACACCTCCCGTGAGGCAGCTCGCCCGGCTCGCCGCGTCTTCGGGCGCCGGGGGCGGGCGGGAGGTCTCGCGAGGGCACGGGAGTGGTGTGGGCGGGCCCGCGCGCGGGAGTTTTTGGCGGGCTCGGGAAGATGGCGGGGTTGCCGTCCGGAGCTGCCTTGGACACCAAGTGGGAGAGTGAGCACCTCTGGCTCTGTTTGCTGGCCTTGGGCTTTCAGCCGAAATTCCACTGTGGCGTAAAACTAGGGAGGTTAGTGCTAGGGAGATCCAGGGGAGGGCGGAGGCGGGGGGTCCGAGCGGGGCCCCGCGTCTCACTCGGGAGCGCGCGGCGGGAGCGTCTCGCCGTGGCCGCCGAGGGGCCCGGTGCCCCTGGAGATATAGCGCCCGAGAAATGCCCGCAGTGCTGCCGCGGTCCACGTTATATCAGGCTATCTGAAGAAATGAAACCCAGGAATGGTTAGAACTCCTGCTCACCCTGCACAGTCCTGTGGGGAAGGCAAGGCTGGGGCCTTCCTAGCACGTGTTTTGAAAACGTGCCTTGAAAGATAACGCTCTTGCCGGAATTGCTTCGTAGATTGTTAGGGGGCTGGAGTGAACCTTAGAACGCCACACAGATTCCACCTTCGTATCCCCGCCGTGGGCCGGGACATCTCCCGCTAGACCAGGTTGTTCAGGCTTTACCCAGCGTGGCCTTAAACACTGCCACGGTCGGGGTATCTGCAGCCTCCCTAGGCAGCCTGTTCCAGTGCCTCACTACCGGCACTGTAAAGATTTTTTCCCAAATATCTAACCTAAATTTTCCCTCTTTCAATTTGTACTCATTACTCCTTGTTCTGTCACTACAATTCCTGACTAAGAGTCCCTCTCCAGCTTCCCTGTAGGCCCCCTTCAGATACTGTAAGGTTGCTATGAGGTCTCCACGCACCGTCTTTGTAGGTGAGGTGCTCCAGTATGCCTTTCAGCTTCGTGCCCCTTCTCTGGACATGCTCCAACAGTTCCATGCCCTTGTTATGTTGGGGGCACCAGAACTGAATGCAGCACTCCAGGTAGGGGTCTCACAAGAACAGAGGGGCAGAATCGCCACCTTAGACCTGCTGGCTGCACTGTTTTTGTTGCAGCCCTGGATTTCACCCGTGTTAAATAGGATGAAAGGTGCTTGCTTCTTTTACATAGGTAATAAAGCATTCAGTTACTCTGTAACATAATGCTGTTTTGTAGTCTTTAGCAGCCAGTAAAAATGCTCTGTTAAATTTGTCACCCTAACTACTTCTGATGTGTCTGTTCATTTGTGTATTAGGGATATGTTTGCCAAACCAAACAGCAGAGCGTTTTCTGTTGTTGCCCGTTTTTTGTTTACTAAGCTGGATAAACACCGTGCAAGACAATTTTTCAGGTAAGTGGCTTCTGAAATTACTGCTATGGCCTTAATTAAGAATATGTTGTATACACCTGCTGGAAGGAAAGGAAGTGGTTTCTTGGGAATGCTTTAGAAGAAGCGCAGTCAGAGATTTTGTTTTCTTTTGATCACAACTCAGTCAATCATCTTTGATCAGTCTGAAACCTTGCCTTAATTAGTTGTTTCTGTTACTATCTGCTACTTGGCAACTTTTATATAAATTTAATAACTGATAAATAATCTACCTGTCCCATTCTTTCTGACCAAACAGAAAATAACATTTGTCATTTATGGATTGTTACCAGGACCTTCAACATGGCAAGAACCTTGAGTTCTTTAATGGTTTTCTTTGTATAACAGAGCTGTTTCAGCTTATGCATTTGAAGACCCGGCAGGAGGAAGACCAGCGAAATGAAAATGGTCAGAGTTCTGGCCTCTCTTTTTTCTTTTTCCCTTGTCCTGAGTTAGAAAGAGCGGCAGACAAACCTCTCTCTGAAGTAACCTGTAATTAACTTATGGAAAGAAAACATGGTCATTTAACAAACTTTTATCTGTTCTTGGTCTAGGGTATATGCCCCTCTTTTTCTGGCTTGACATCAACGAGAAATCTGTGTCTTACTCTTGTTTTTACAATGGTTAATTAGGTATCTGAATATTTGAATGCATTTTGACATGGCTTATTTTTTTTCCTTCTTCCTCATCCTTTTTAAATGAAAAGGCAATCTGGACTCAGAAAACTACCAAGTCCTAGATTTAGGAAGCACTGCTGGATGTGGCTAAGAGAAATTTCAGTGAGTATTATGAAAAGTGGAAGTTGATGCTCTTACAGGTTTCTGTGACCTTATTTCTTTGAGGGAACTGTTTTATATCAGAGTTTTAAATAAGGAATTCTTTAATCAAAGAATCCAGTTTTGCCTACTAAATAGAAGTATATTCTTCCATATAGTTTGTCTTGGACTTCCTTGAAAAAAAGATGTTGGCATGGGGGAATTTAGAAGACAGAGACCTAGCTGGCTCCTAAAACTGTTGTGGCTTACTGTTGGGTAACAGTATTTGATTAAATGGAAGTCTAGAGAGTCTGTTTGCCCTGGGTGAGAGTGACTTCCTTCAGCTTGAGGGGTGTTTGTTTAAGTTGCCTGGGAAGGTGTTTATTATTGTGAAAGCTGATGACATGCATGAAAAACTTAATGAATAGTATTTTCTTGTATATTGGGAAAGGGATTAAAATGTAAGGCAAGCTTTTTAAAGACAAAGCAAAACTGATTGCTTCAGGTATCATTGGTTATTATGTTGCTTTCTTATTCTGCCTTTGTTTTAATTGATTGTTTTAAAAATATTGTCTTTATGTTCTTCAACACTTCAGTATTTCAGTAATAGTGGGTAAGGTAAAACTAATGATGCAATATCTTTAAATAAGATTAAAATACACCAATTCATGACTTCAGTAGAAAATATGAAAGAAAACATGAATGTGTTTTCAAAGATAGGGATTACCAGTTAGGAATGAGGAGGGCTTTAATTTTTAACATTTATTCAAACACTGATTTCAATCTTTGCATTGAAACCATCTTCTGTTGGTGTTGGGAACATTGTAAAAAGTTTTATTCATTTCTGCTGACTATAGTAGGTGTCAACTGTGGTGGCAAAGTCATTTAGCTTTGCATCAGGCTTGCTAATGGGTAATCTTCAGCATTTTGGTATGCAGACAAGTCTTTGATAGCTGTTGCTTATGCTTTACTTCTTAGATTGGTTTTGTGTTTAAAACGATTGTACTTTTCTAGAAGCAAAAGGAAATACGTCTTCCACGAATTACACCTTCCACACTGATTTGTCCTGGTGGTGCTAAGTTTGTTCACACGATCTACCGTTTTGCAAGATATGTAATGATTGAGAACATGAAAAAGCTCACTGTAGGTAAGCTGTATGGGACAATATAAATGCTTCATTTATTATGTTTGTAAATCTGTCAAGTCTTTAATACATGATAGGAGCTTTAAGGAGTTCTTAGTTGAATGCTCAAGACAGAGCTTTTCACAGGGTTCTGTGCATTTGCATAGAGCTACTACTGATAGAACAATGTAGATGGTTTTGCTCTCTATAGCTTTATGGGTCTTGTTCCAAGGTTCACCTGCGCAATGCTCTGTGCCGTTACCAACACAAGCAGTGGTTTGGTCCAAAAGCATTGGACAGCTACACTATTTTCTTTTTTGGAACTTGAGGAATTTTGAAGGATCAGATGTGTCTGTTTCAGGCATCTTGTATTATTGTAACGTAAAGAATATAGAAAGGGAGGGAGTGAGCGTGAGGGAATGAAGATGTATACAACAGAAAAAAATAGCGAAAGAGGCGGTGCACCACATGCTATATTTCAATCCAGGTAAAAATGAGCATCTTGATTTGTGATTATTGCAGTTTGATCTAGATAGATTAGGAAGTTGTCCCATTTGTTAAAAGCAAATAATGTAATCCAAATGCTGACTTCTGTTTAGGCACTGGTATACCTTTTGCTGAAGCTGTAATGTGGAGACCTAAGGATATGTACATAGCAAAAGCAAGACACAGAGTTGCATACAATAAACTGCTGCAAATACTTCAACGGGAAGACTTTATTTTTGAAGAATATAGGAAAAAAACACAGTAAGTAATGCATTAAAAGAAAGTGAGTCTTTTCATAAAAGCTGACTTATGTGTATGTGTTTTAGAAGAATTTGGAAAGTCTATATATGCTTTACATCACAGAACTCATTCTGTTGAACTGCTCCCATATTTTCCCCCTTTACCTTCTTTCATCAATAGTTCTACTGCTTGTAGATCTTTCGTGAAGCATAGTAGTCTAAAGAAATGAATCATTTAGGATATGCTGTATGTTACTTAGGCATAAAAATAGGGAATTCTATATGTATAGCAGTATGATTTCTTTTGAAGGGTCATATCCTAAAATATAACATTCTCAGGATGACACATTTGGTTTTGTTTATTGACTGTGAGACATACTTTATTTACTTAGACCTTAATTATCTCGCCAAAAGTATGCTATTCTTAGCTCATGTTTATGGCAAACACTCCCAGCTTGAGAAGTGTCAAAAGCTGGAACTTTCTCTGCAGGCGTAGAGTTATGTATCAGTAGAATTTACAGAATTTGTGTGGGATAGTTTACATAACTGTAACACTGTTATGGACAGTTGTGAGTTGTTTAGTAAATGGCAGAAAAGGGCAAGGGGTTGCACTAGGTGAAAGAGCAGTGTCAGTGCATATAGTATTCTACAGTATATATAGTATAGTATATACTATAGCATGTAGTATACAAGAGGACTGGTCATGTTACATGCCTTTGGATGAGAGTTTAGCATCCAGAGATGCACACCTTGTGGTATGTTTCTGCTAGCCTTGATTCTTACAGAGGACTTCAGCTTACCCTGGTATCTGCTGGGAAAGTAGTTCAGTGGTGCATTAGCAATGTAGGAAATAGGAGTACCTAGAGGATGACTTTGTAATCACTGAGTGTGCTGAGTAGGAGCAGTACTCTTTTGAACTCACTGCGTGTAAATGAGAGAAACCTTTCTGGAGACATTACGGGGCTCTTACGGTCACTGCAGCCGAGACTGTAGAAATGTAAATCCAAAGGAATGTGAGGAAGACAAGAAGAAAACTCATGAGACTGGCCTTTTAATTTGAGTGTATTTCCACTGGCCTAGGCAACTGTAGGAGGTATCTTGTGGAAAGCAGGAAAGCTCATGAGTGATAGGATACTTTCAGAGATCCTTGCTGAAGCTCATGTGTGATCATCTCCTTGAGTCAAGAAAGAAGCAGGTGCAACAAGGAACCAGCCTGATTAAGACAGTGTAGCAGCACACGGAATATAGAAAAGGGAACTGACTCCAAGACACAAATACAGAAATATTTCTCAGGTGTGCAGTGATGTCACTAGGAAGGCCAAAGTTCAGCTAAAGCTCTAAGAGCCTGCTAAGAGCTTGAAACAAGAATCCTGTAGTATGTAATTAGGAAAAATACTAGCCCAGTCTCTGTGCCAAGAAGCAATGGTGAAAGCAGCAATGAAACACTGATAGCAGAAGAGGGTAAAGGAAAGCTTTCATTGCTTTCATCCAATAGTACAGGGATACTTACGTGAGGTTGTTTCAGAACAGATTTGACATACTTGGAAAGACAGAAGGCCAGTTAAAGGGGTGAGCCCAAAGGGTGGTACTGCCTCAGAGTCTTAACTGGTCTATGAGTAGAGTTCCTATGAGGCTGGTGCTGTGTCTTTTTAAGGAATATGGATGACAGGCTTGAATACAAATCCATCAAACTTGCAGATGGTGCTAAACTGTGAGGAAGGAAGATACACTGCAATGGGGAAGCATTTCACAGAGGTATCTTGCTGGGTCTGGAGACTTGCAGAACAAAAATTGTGTAGGGTTTAACAAGGACCAGTGTGAGGTCCTAAACCTGAGAGAGAGAATAGTCCCCAGTAGCAGTACAGGTTTGTGGGTGATTAGCTGAGGAGTAGCTCTGATAAGAAGAATGAGAAGTGCAAGTAGTGTGGGGCCACAAGCTGAACATGAGTCAGCAGCGTGTCCTGGTAATGGACTAGCAGCCTACCATGTTGTATCTGGTCAGCAGATGGTGGGCAATTTTATTATGCATCACTCATTTTTATTCAGTTTTACTCTTTCCTCTCTTCTACCATCTGTGTTATAGTATTTTTATTTCAGTAATTAAACTGCTCTTACCTCAGACCATAAATTTTACCATTTTTCAGATTCTTCCTATTCTACTGAGGCTGGGGAGGTGGGAAGTGAGTGGGCAGCTGTATGGTACTTAGTTGCTAACTGGGGCTGGCAATTCTAATGCTACATGTGGAATACTGTGTTCAGTTTTGATCAGCCCACTTGAAGGTAGGGAGTGAAAAGTAGGAGAGATACTAGCAGAAGACTACAGTGGATTAGAGGGTTGCAGAGTGTGAAATGTATGAGTAAAAGCTGTAGAAATTTAGTTTGTTTAGCTTGAAAAAGGCAATGCTAGGGGTTTAATCAGAGTTCTAGTATCTAAGAAGAAGTTGTAGAGAATATGAAGGTACTCTTCACAAAGATGTGTCCTGACAAAACAAGGCAACAGGCCTAAGGTGTTTAGGGGAAAACTCATCTGGATTAAAAAAAAAAATCTCTTGTGAGAACAATTAAACTGAAAAAGGTTGCCCTCAGAAGTGGAATCTCAGTTTCTGGAAATATTCAAGACTTGGTTTGACAAGACTGTGAGTAGCGTAATTAAAGGCTCTGCTTTCAATGGAAGGCTCAAAAATACAATTTCCAGATGTCAAAGTCTCCTAAACTTCCCTGATTTCTCTAATTCTCTGTCTCCTGTGACCTTGTTTAGGAAATACTACTGCTGTTTTCTGTTTGAGCGATACTCTTCAAAAATGTAATTCTATATAGTTTTTTTCTCATTCTTGACAATGCATCAGAAGTCTGAAGATCCTTTTGAATGCAGCATTATTCAGGCACCCAGTGTTTCTGAAAATAAGATTACTATGTTTTTACATGCTTAAAATGTCAATAAAAGCACAAAAAGAGGTTCCATGGTCCAGCTGCTTGTACTTCAGTATTCTGTTCTCTGGTCTTTTGAAAGTGAGGGATTTGGGTACTGTAGAATTGCTGAATATATTTGTAGTTCACATTGATAATAGGTACTTATAATAACTTACTTATTGCTGCTGGATATAAGAAACAGCTGCCTCAGTATGTAGATTTGGAAAGAATGGACACAGTTGGTTAGTGACTGTAAGCAATTCTGATAAACCTGTACTAGCTGTTGAATTTTTTCCTAGGATTTTAATTAGAGAAATACGACAGACAAAGTCTGAATATCAGGTTGTGCGGAAGCAGTTTTGCAGGTAAGTGTTTTTCCTTGTAACTAAGTTAGGAAATAGAAATCTAAGAAATAGATTAGATGCTCAGTTTTATGAAATATGAACTATAATTTCACTGTAGTCCACTTGAACTTTTCTTTTGCATGTGCATATAGGATGAAACAAAATGACCAAAACAAAAATGACACAACTGAGAGAATTCAGAAGGTGAGCATTTTGTTCCTGCTGTGGCAGTGCTGAATTGTAACATTTCTGCAACACCTACTGTCAGATAATGTTACTTGCACTTGCCTATCTGTGA
>VZTT01000032.1:54553-70872 GCA_013400855.1 Buphagus erythrorhynchus
CTGTCGTTATAGGTATTACAGCAAATTTTAATGCCCTGTTTTTGTCCTTTCCTATTAAGGTCCGCAGTATGTGGACACTTATAGGAGAAATGCTTACATCTCTGAAAAAGGAAAAGGAAGCTGTGGATTCTGTACTTGAAGACTGTGTTAACCCATGTATTCTAGATGGAACTGATGTTGTTTTGAGTGTACCAGGGTTGTTGACTTACACCATTGAAAGTAATAAATATGGCGTAAGTGGTTTTTGTCCTTGCTAAATTGTAAACTGCTTTCATTTAGTCCTCAGGGATGCAATTAAATACCTTAAAAAATTAAACAAGTATTTAATGGATTATTCGAAGATGAATGCGGAAGGATGCATGAAATACGTATAATTCATGTGCAAAGATTTCTTGTTATTATAATGCTGTTTTGTATTCGTTATGTCTAACCCATTAAGTTTTTCAGTTTAGTAAATACATTGATAAGCCTATCTAATTATAGTATTTGACTTTTTTGTTGCCAAAACATTAAAATTATGTTGACTGGTTTAACCAGTGCTTCAGCTAATTGGCTTTTGTTTCCATTCTACAGTATATGGTGGTGTTCAGTTATGGTGTTCATGTTGTTTGTGCTGTATCTTTTGGGGCAGTGGTCAAACAGAATACCTCATTGGTTGAAGTTTTCTTGGCTTGTATCGCTTTAACATAGAATGGATTTTTTGAAAAATGAAACTCTCAGGACCTGAATCTAAGTATAATTTATACAGTGTCCTGGTTCTGACTACAGAAGATGTAACTTTCTGATATTGGTACTGTTCACTAATTATTTTTTTTTATTGCTCGCTCTACTTCAAGTTTTGTACAGGAAATTTATATGAAGATGGAAAATTGAATTTCCTAACAGTTATTCAGTTGCTAAATGAAGCCCTGATGACATTGAGAGATGAACATTGTCCGTGTGAATTAAAAACACTTCACAGAATTGAGGACTTAGTTATATCCTACAAGAATGTACTACAGGAGTTGAACACAAAAAGGTAATTGTTGGGAAATTTTCTCTAATTGCTTGCTCTTAAATGGTGGGATCATGTCTACTGGAGTCTACAACAAAAACATGTTGGTTCAATCTTCTTCTTGTGCCTCTGGATAACTAATGTTTGTTTTAATTATTTATGACTTTTTATTGAGTTTCTTCTCTAGTTAACTTCAGCTTTTTGCCTTTGTTTCATTAATATTTTAGTCTTTATTCTTGGGGATCTCATTTGCTTGCTGATCTGATTTTTGCTTCTTTTTGTCTTGTTGTATTGATAAATTATGAGATTTTTAAAACTTTAATCTGTAACTAACTGGCTTAGGGGAATTTAAATGTTTATTGTGTATATGTTTTAGTGTAGTTTTTCCACTTCTGCTGTAAGAAACATGAAGACTACCCAGCATCAGTTTTATTGTTTGTGAATNAGGTTTGTCAGGATAAGGCAGAACACGTAATGCTTTCCTTTTTTATGTGGAATTGTTATCACTACCAACAGTGTGTTCATTTTCCATGTTTATATGTTACAGTCTAAGCAGAAAGCAACAGCATTTTGAGCCAAACCTTCAGTCTATTTCCAGAGAACAGGAAATCTGGAGATCGAAGTGGAAAACGATTCTTGGCCAGTGTCCTTCAAATTTACTCTTTAAAGATGATCTAGTAAGTAATGTTCATTTTATCTGATTTTAAGAAAGAGAAAAGGGTGAAGGTGAGAGAGGATGTAGGTCTAAACTCTAGTGTGTTCTATTGCAACACTTCAGCTTTGTATATAAGGTTAGAGGACTCACATAGCGCAGTATACCTGATGCTGCTTTAAGAAGTAGTGTTTCTTAAAGAAAATATATTTGACTTCATGATCTCTAATGTACTCACTGGAGATGTTGAGATGGTAGATTGGCATAAGAGTGAGCAGATCGGGTTTTGTTTTGTTTCTGTCCATCCGTCTGTGGAAGCTGGGCATTTTTATGTTCAGTCTGAATATTTGCTGATTTCTGTTTTCCCCTTTTAAAGCAATGTACTTGATGAGTGAATAACAATTTCCATTTTGACGCTCATGCTGACAGGTTATACCCTGGTGTAGCTACCCAGCAGAGAGAGGAGAAATTTCATACTGAGTCTGACAGCCGTTTTGCAGAAAAGCTTTTTTAAGTAACTGTCTGTTAATTGCTGTTGATAAACTGACTTTTTCTGCCTTCTTATGTAACTTTTTCTTTTCCTTTCGAAAGCAACTTTTGAAAGCTTCATCACTCCAATCTTTTAGTTCTTCAGATGAAGATGAAGACAGTGTCTGTTGTCAGTCATTTTCAGGTGGGTGAAAAGGAGAAGCTTCTTTTCCTTCTCCCTCACTGCCACAATTGTTAAAAGTTTTGTGGAGTCAAAAAGGCTCCCTTCTTGCATTTGCAGATGGTCTTTGATAGTCTTTGGTAATTGGTTCTGAATGACTCTCTGCCAAAATTGCCTTTCATTCTTCAACTTTGTATTATTTTGGAGATTGTCTGAAGTTTGGCAAAAACCCAGTGCTGAGCTGTTTGATATTTTGTTGTTCTTGCACAAAGGATGTTGAGACAGATGTCCGTTTACAAAGGTTTATTCATGGGTTCTAGAGAATACATTCAGTCTAGCAGTAAAGGTTACTTAAGGTTGGAGGAGTAATAAAGAGAGAAAGAAGGTAAAACTTTTCTCATTGACCATTTAGGAAAAGAAATTGAAGGTGTCCTCCCAGGTAGCTGTCTTTCCCTGTGCATTCTGAAACACTTTATTCCTTAGTAACTGTGTCACTTGATCAAGACTTCACTTGATCTGTGTTGGTTGCATTTAGTTGTTAGGTTAACAGTGCTGGTCAAAGCTCACTTTGATCAGGCATGGTTGTTGCACATGCTAATTGGCTGATGATTTGATGATATTTTACTGGGTGACCTCATTTTACTTAATAACCAAGTCCTGACTGTCACTAGTACAGAGTTACAAGTTAAAAGCTACAAAGCAAGGAGGAAGACTGCTTGAAATCATGTCATTTGCAGTCCCTTTTAGGAAAAATGGCATAGCAGACATGTATTGGAATTTCAAGATTCTAAACAATGGCAGGAAGATCCTTTTGGTTACAAAGATGAAAGTACTGCTCCAGCCATCTGAATGTATGTTGGTATAAGGCTAGAAGCTGCAGAGGAAAGGCTACATAATTGGATTTGGAACATAGTTTGCCTTTAAAAATTTAAAATGTTGAAGCACTGTACAATGATGCTGTGAGCTGGTAGAATCAGAAAGCTTGAGACAAAGTGATGTCTCTGTGACATTCTCTCTACTCTGTGGTTGAGATGCATTATTGGAGAATAATAAGCCATTAAGAAAACTTATCTTCTGCCTGTTAATAGGGTCAACTCCAAAAGTAAAATACTAACCTCACCTAACTGTTGGAAGTGAGCTTGGATTTTTGATGTGTTGTTGAGTTGAATGTGACAGGAAATGCCATTTGTCCCAGCAGAAGCTGAAATTTAAGATTAGTAGAGATCTACTGAGGTTAAACTTTGGCTGTGTGTACAAGATGTGCCAGAGTTAGTACATTGTTCTAGACAGTCTGTGACTGAGGTATGTGTACCTCCAATAATGTTCAAAACATCTACTTCTGTAACATTCACTTCCGCAAAGCTTTGCCTTGCTTGAACTGAGGCAGCAAGAGGGATGAGTATATCCACAGAGATATTTATTGATTAATGCAGCTGAGGTAAAGGTGGGTGGAATTGTGCTTTGTGGAATTGATTTGCCACACAATTGAGGTGTATGTGGAGAGGAAGGGATAATGATGATGTGTCTGGGATTCTAGTTTGGAGGAAGGTAGAAAGTGTGATTGATATGTGCAGGGCAGCAGACAGAAATCATGCTTCTTGAACACTTGCTCAGGAACAACAGAAACTGGTGCTGGCTGCTGGTGGCATCTGTGGCTACACGTACTGCCCGACCAAAAGAACTGAGAGTAGTATCCTGCTTATGTATTAATTTATTTTTCTTGAAGTGTTCATAAAATCCATCTAGTCAGTAATCTGTAGAAGTAGTGTGAGTGAGCTATGTCACATGGGAAGCCTAAGTGAAGAAAATGGAAGCAATACTAAAACTTTTGAGTTGCTTTTCTAGATAATTATGACTCTTGCCTTGAAGAATGCCATGAGAAGAATGATGGGGCTTTGGAAAACATGAAGGATACAACATCAGTACCCTCAAGATGGTATGCTTAATGGGAATTTGATAAAAAAGCAGTTGAAAAAGTAGAAGTTTACTTATTAACTTGAATATTTTGCATTTCTTGAGTCTTAGTAGAATATTTCAGTAGCCCACTCCTTACATGACAACAACTTGTTTTAGCAATATAGTCCTAAAGTAACTACTTCATTCTCCAACTGGTGACAGATTGATGAATTGGTTGCTGCTGGGTAGGAGGAACAGCAGTCAAGTTTTTTTTCTTGCTTTTTAACTATATTCTAAGATTCAAGAGACAGACAGAGAGAACAGAAACTTCTATTTCTCAGGCTAAACGTTCTCTACAAGACTTGGTTCATTACTCTTCTTAAGTTACAGTCACATTTTTCTGTAGCTGCTCTTCCTACATTACCAGCAAAGGGTTAAACACGGAACAGTGGTATCCTAGAAAGTTTTTGCCTTTTGTCATTTGCTTAGTCCAGGAATATTTCACGACTTTTTGAATAATGCTGTCTTTCATAATATGACTCCTACAAATGCTTCAACGTTGCCTACTAAAAGACCAAGGCAGTTAGCAATTGCTATCCATTCTTAGACATCAGTAGATGTAGTTCCATCTAAGTCTCAGAGGCTGTCAGAGTAGTTAACAGTTAAGTTCTGGGTTTCTTTCAGTGACTTCATGCAGCATGGACATTTGTCTGCTTTTGAGGCGATGGACAGGTAACATAAAAAACATTTTAAAATGTGCTTTTTCTAGCAAGTGAGGACTGTGCAGTTTTGAGAGCTATGCAATTGTCATGAAACTTAACAGAAGTGATAAGGCTGAAGTTTTTGGTAGCCAGGTGATGGTTAAATATCAGCAAGTTTATGTAGGAAAAGACCTGTGTATGCCAGAAATGCTTAAAAGACTACATAGGAAAAAGAATGTTGTCAAGTCTGCAGAAGACTTTCAAGTTATCTTTTATAGCAGAATATAGAAAACTTGTTTACAAGTGTATTGAAAAATCTATTCTTTTTCTGTGTGCTAATCAATAGCAGAGTTTATTAATTTACTATTTCTGGGAGGCTGATACACAGCTAGAGCTAAAGCTGCTCTAACTGTCACACTGTTCTCCCTATAGTAAAAATTGCTTTCTGATGACCGGGACGAATTGAGGGAAATCGTAACGGACAGATACGGAGCACACAATATATAACAGCCTTCTAAGATTTCCATTCCAGTTGTTTAATTTGTCTCTAAAATTACTGGGTTTTTTTGTCTAGTGACTTCCTCTCTCCCTGCTTGAGATGCTCATCAGTGCCGTCGTCATCAAAAGCATCTGAAAATGGAGACCTGTTAACTGAAAATGTAACTTTCTGTCTTTGAATAAGCTAAACTTACAATGTGTCCTTTTTATATTGGTTGAGATTTACACTTTGTGGAAAAGGGTTTTGGGGGTGGTTTTTGGGGGCCTGTGGTTTGTTCTGTGAGGTTTGGGGGATTTTTTTTGTTGTTTTTTGAGCAATATTTTTACACATTTGAGTTAGTCTGGCAAAATTCTAAAAGCTAACTATCAGTAACTTCATTAAGTTTTAGGAAAGAACAGTAGGAAGGAGATGCCCTTGTATCTGACTTCCTGTATAACATAGTGTGTGACTGATTACCTCTTTGCTGAAAGTTTTTTTGATGTAAGCAGTGGTCAGACTTTGTTTCTTTAAGTTGTAAATGAGTCATCTGTGTTGTATGTTACACCTATCCTAGTCACTACTTAGGTCCTACTTTGAATACAGTTGTAAAAATATTTTGTATTTAGTTAGAATTTAAGACTGAAATACTTCTGTTGACTAAATACTGGGGACATTGCAGATCAGAATTTTTAAAGCTGTTCATGCTAATATCCTTGCTTGATTTTAAAATTACTAATAATTCCTGTGTATTCCTGTAGAACTTGCATACTTGTGTGGGAAATAAAAAACCTGTGCCTCCTAAAATCTTAAAAAATGGAAAGGAAGAATTCCCCACTCCAGAAATGGAGGAGAATGCAGGCGAAAATGTTACCCAGCCAAAGTCTCCTGTGAAAAAATACGACCTTCTTGAGAAAGCCAGAGATGAAGTGGCAGAACAGGTTAGTAATTTTTTTTTGTTTAAGTAAATGATCACTAAGTTCAGGCAACAAACCACTAATCATAACAAAAAATGTCTCTTGTAATCCACATACATTGAAAGTTACCTTTTTCTGCTGGATAGTTATCAGAGTCACGGAATTTTAGAGTGGACTCATAACGTACACTCTGAAAGGATGAATGTGCAGGTATTATACTTAAAAATCAAGGTGAAGTGAATAGCATGTTCAGTAGAATCATAGTATGATTACACTTCAGTCTGTGAAGTACACTTCATATATTCAGAAACAAAAATAACTGTTGAATTCTTAAGTTATATAGGTTAAGTATTCAACAGGGACTTGGTAATTTGAAGCAGGAATCTAAGTATTTTTCCTTAAAGGTATTGTATGTAATATTTGACTGAGGAATTCCTTCACAAGAGTTACTGTAAAATGTGCCACATCTTACTTTGGAAAGTAAATGGCATTTTTCACTGAAATGATAGTTAGTTCTCACCTGCTAAAGTTTTTGATATATTTGAATATATCTCTTCATGCTTATAAAGTTCTTGGCTAATGTCTTAAATACATTCTATCTGAGCACACTTTATTATTTGAAAGGTGGATTCATAGATGGTAAGTGAACTGAGAATTGAACCTAATTTCAGTCCCTTATCTTCATTTTGTGTTTGTAGGATACTATGGTCATTGTGAACCTAAGTAGTAGATGACAGAAAAGTTACGATATTCCAAATTCTCCAGATGATTTGGAGAATGAGATTTATTTTGAACCATAAACTGATAGAAATGAAGAGGTTATAATTTTACTTTCTCAGAACTTGCTGTTCTCTAACATCCTACAGATTGCAAAATCAGTGTGTGAGTCATCTGACAGTGGTGAAGAAAAAGGAATGGCATTAGATGATCTCATTAGCTCACTGTCTTTTAACCCATTTTTAACGAGGAAACAAATACCACGAACTCCAGAAAATCTGCGTGAGTTTGAAACTCTGTTTTTAAATGCTCATTGATAAAAGATGTGGTTAGTTCATTGACATGTAACACAAGAAGAAAAAGGTAATTATTTCAGTGATGTTGCATGTTTTCCTAATGGCTCACTCTGTAACACAACACAGCAGACCTAATAAGATGTGAATTCAATTTAAGAGATTTTTTTTTATGTAGAATCCCCTTTGTGTTGAGGAAACATAAACTTTATAAAGCAGCTGTACGTATTCCCTCTTGGATTGCTTATGTCACTGAGGGGACAGAATAAAAACAGACTGGTTGAAAGTACTAAAATTTTACCTTGGTTTGTTCCATTTAGTTACTGAAATTAGAAGTTCGTGGAGAAAAGCTATTCAGACGGAGGGCTCATTAGAGCTAGAGCTGTCCTCAACTCAAGTGGTGACAGAAGAATCTTCAATGAAGGCTACACTCTGTATGCAGGAGGAGTTGGACTCTACCTCTGTGTGCTCTGAACGTGCATCGCCTGTGTCAGAAAAGAAGTCTCAATTAAGATCTACAGAATCTAGTTCTCAGGAGCAGGCAAGCATAAGTCATACATTTGAATCTTCAGATTCAAAAACATCTGGAATTGAAGAAAGTGAGAGAACTGACTCAGAGAAACTAGATTGTTCTGCTTTGAGTGGAAGTTCTGTAGAAGATGTAAGCCAGATTTTGCAAAATTTAGAGAAGAGCATGAATATTCCAGATACTTGTTTGAAAAGTGGTAGCAAAACAAATAGACTACTTTCAGACCACTGTCGCAGTTTTCTAATGGATGAGATGCAATGCCAGAATGTATCTGTGTTAAATTCTGTCAGTCATAAAACTACTGACATGGGGATATTGAGTGAGACACTTCCAGAATCTGATACAGATCTCAGCATATCTGCAGACTCAGTCTCCATTTTTTTTAGAATGGACAGTGAAAATTCAACGAATGACTCAGAAAATGATGAGGATATTAAAAAATCGGACCTAGATATACAGTCCCAGTCCAACTCACTTGAAGTGCCAAAAAAGACGGCATCTAAAAGTGAAGAGAAGCTGCATCAAACGCATAATGGAGATAAATGTGAAAGTTGTAGAGCTGAACTAGCTACGATACCAGAGCAAGGAGAGGAAAATGATGATGATCCTTCGACAGATGAAGGATTTACCAAGATGCCATTGCCAAACTCTCCTCCTGAAGGCAAATATTCCCTATCATCTTTGCTGGTATCCTGTCAACAGACAGATGGTACATGAAGTCCCATTAGACTTACTACATAAATTGAAGGGGTAAGTGTCTGTGTTCTTTATGCATCAAGATTTTGTCCATTCTGTCACTGGCTATACTACCATGAATAACCTCTGAGTAGTTGAACTGTGCTGTGGAAGTGGAGGGAAACAAATTATTTGTATGCTTATTCCTCACAGAGGATGAGACATTAAAAATAAAGGAAACATGCTTCCTTTAGTTGTAGAAGTTCTACCAGCATCTTTAAAGTTTGAGAGAAGATGTTCATCTAACTTTCTGCCATAATCTGGACCTGTTTAAAAAGAAAAAAGCCTTAAGGTGCATTAACTGCAATCTGCAGTTAGATTTTGAATAATCTGAAGTTAGATTTTGAGAATTCACAAAGATAGTCTAAAGTTTTGTGTTTACTCTGAACAAATTTGGCTATTTAGAAATAAGTCATGGTCACTGAAACTTCAGTGAGTTTTTATCCTGCATTCCAGCCTGCCTATCCCCTTATTCCATTTCCAACATACGTGTCAATTGTTTAACCAGTATTGCAGTATTTAGTTACATGTGAGGTTAAATTACTGAAATGGATTGATAAAAATGAACTAGTAATGGAGGCCTTCCATGAAAACAGATGGTATGCAGGGACGTGATGAGGCAGGCCACTGCTCACTTGGAATTGACTCTGGCAAGGTATGCCAATGATAAGTACATCAGCAGGAAAGTGAAGATTAGGGAAAAGTGTGGGGCCATTGTTGAAGCAGATGGGTGTCCTGGTGATGGAAGACAGAGTGAAGGTGGAATTAGTGAATGCCTTCTTTGCCTTAGTCTTTACTGCTGAGGCTGTTCTTCAGGAATCACAGACCTCAGACAGAAGAGGAAGGCTGGAGAAAGGAACACTTGCTGCTGGTCCTAGAGGGTTCAGTTAGAGGTCAGCTAGACAGACTTAATGCCCATAAATCTGAGCTCCAATGGCATGGTCCCATGGATGTTGAGGGAGCTGGCAGATACTGTTGCTAAGCCATTCTCCATTATGCTTGAAAAATGGAGAACAGGAGGCGCCTGATGACTGGATGAAAGCCAGTGTTACATCCCTCTTCCAAAAGGGCAGCAAGGAGGAGCTAGGAAACTACTAGCCAGTCAGCCTCAGCATCATCCCTGGAAAGGTGGTGGAACAGATCACTCTGAAGATCATCACCAAGCATGTAGAAGAAAAGCAGGTCATCAGGAATAGTCAGGATGGATTCACCAAGTAGTCAGGATGGCTATTGGGAGTAGACAGGTGGAAATTATACTTTACCAATAGCCTTCTGAGATGACATGGCAGGATGGGTTGGATAGGGGAGAGCAGTGGATGTTGTTTGCTGTTAAACTTCCCCAGTCTGGCCATTCATGAGACTCTCTGACAGTGACATTCCCAACATCAGAGACTTTCACTGTTGGGAGTGAAGCCCCTTCACAGTGGGTGACTGCAGTGCCCTGCTTGACTCCTCACAGAGCCCACACTCGCAGTCAGACCAGGTTTCCTTACAGGTTCGACCCCAGGTTTCCCCTAGTGGTGTCTCAGATGTCTCAGTCCATAAAGCCATTTATTCATGGTGCAGTAACACAGAAACAGCTTGAGCTGGTGGCCTCTGAGCAGGACTCTTAGCAAAGGAACCCTGGATCTTTTACATCCTCAGTCTCCCTGCATACAAGTCTTGTTCTTCCTCCTGAATATTCAGCTTCTGTCCCTATTTTCTGTGTCCATCCACCCAGATGGTATCACCAGTCTTCATCTCGTTATCCAAAAGATAGGCAGTTCCCAGCTCCTGATGTGTCTCAGTGTCCATTCACCTGGCTGTTGTCACCCATATACACGCCCCTTGATATCCTAAAGTTTGGCAGTTCACAGCCTCTTGTCTCAGGCTCCCACCCAGAGCTCGGATTACATCTCAGTCATCAGCTTGGGTGTCCATCTTCATGGATCGGATGGTATCAGTACTACCTTAATTTCAGCAAGGTTTTGACACTATCTCCCATAACATCCTCATAGGTAAAGCTCAGGGAATGTGGGTTAGACGAATGGACAGTGAGGTGGATCAAGAATTGCCTGAAGGCAGAGCTCTGAGAGTCATGATCAGTGGACCAGAGTCTAGCAGGAGGCCTGCAGTCAGTGGTATTCCCAAGGGGTCAATCCTGGGACCAATCTTACTCAACTTGTTTATCAATGACCTGGAGGAAGGGATCAAATGCACCCTCAGCAAGTTTGCTGATGACCCTGGGAGCAGTAGCTGATCTACCTGAAGGCTCTGCTGCCATTCCATGGGACCTGGATCAGCTGGAGGGTTGGGCAGAGAGAAACCTAATGAGGCTCAACAAGGGCAAGTGCTGGGTCCTGCACCTGGGGAGGAACAGCCCCAAGTGCCAGCACAGACTGGGGCTGACCTCCTGCAGAGCAGCTCTGTGGAGAAGGACCTGGGGCTCCTGGTGGATCACAAGTTTTCTGTGAGCTGTCAGTGCCCCTGTGGCCAGGAGGGCCAAGGGTATCCTGGGGTGCAATGGGAAGAATGTGGCCAGCAGGTCCAGGGAGGTGATCCTGCCCCTCTACTCAGCCCTAGTGAGCCCACACCTGGAGTGCTGTGTCCAGTTCTGGGCTCCTCAGCACAAGAGAGACAAGGAGCTACTGGAGAGGGTCCAGTGGAGAGCCACAAGGATGATCAGGGGTCTGGAGCTTCTCTCTTATGAGGAGAGACTCTGGGAGCTGGGTCTGTTTGGTCTGGGGAAGAGAATACTGAGAGGGGATCTCATCAATACATAGAAATAGCTCAGAGGTGGGCGTCAGGAGGGTGGTGCCAGACTCTTTTCGGTGGTGTCCAGAGAAGAGACAAGGAGCCATGGCCATAAACAAAAGCACAAGAAGTTCCACCATAACTTGTGAAGGAATTCCCTTTTCTCTCCAGTCCCTCTGGCTAGCTCTGGACCAGAGGTGGATGGGAAATCTTCATAGACAAAGGTAAGAAACCAAAGGAGGCTCTTTTCTCCTGTGGGAAAAGATGATCCAGTTCATTGTAGCATCCATGTGGTGAAAGGAGAAAGAGAGAGAGAGGGAAGATGGCCAGGCACTTTTAAACTTGGGAAAGGGGAGGGGAGGAACAGACCCGTGACCAATGGGACACCACTGACAGGGAGGGGCTAAGGAAGGACTGAACCAACTTCACAAGCTCCGGGGGAATACAGGGCAAACCATTTTCTCAGTGCAATATAAAAACATGAACAGTGCACCTTATGAAACAAACAGTGCAATACAACAACTTGAGGCAGAAATTCTTTACGCTGATGGTGGCAAAGCACTGAACAGCTGTCTGGGGAGGTTGTGGAGTCTCCATCTCTGGAGACACTCAAAACCCAACTGGACACATTTCTTGTGTCACCTGCTTTATGTGACCCTGCCTTGCTGGGGTCATTGGAGTGGATGATCACCAGAGGTCCTTTTCAATGCTGACTATGTTGTGATTCTGTGATTTAATGAAGTACTTGGAATTTAATATAAACTAGTCTCAAGGACTAGTGAAATTTATTTCTTTGTGCAAGCTTTCTGCAGTATAGGTTTCATTCAGAACTTTAGCTGCGTTGCTAGCAACTGACTGGAGCACTTACCAAAATTGGAGTACCATTTCATATATGCTTTATTAATATACGTGAAACAACTTAAGTGTTTCTGTCTTAATAGCTGAATACTACAGAGCGCAAACTAGTATGTTTTCTCTTTCAGATAAGAACAGTTGAGTTAGAAGCTGGGCATGAAGGAACCTTCATCAGGATGGAATTTGTAAAGCAGCAGCGTTAACCGTAGTAGTCCATTTATGATTCACTTGAGCATGTAGCATCTTCTCCAAGCGTTGTCTGGATTGGGAAGTTGCACTCCTTTTGGTGGAGATGATTCCAGTCTCCTTGTTTAAAAGTGTCACTTGCCTGCTCTCGCACTGCCAATTTCATATCGTCCACTGTGGCTTTCTATGTACTGCCCATCATTTATATTCAGAACTGTATTTTCTTTTTCAAGCATATTTTAAGCAGCAGATGTTGAGTAAATGGCATAACCCTAGAAAATGAAGGAATGAAATATCAAAGGAGAAACAGTGAAATCTGTTAATTTGCTCCTAATCCTCATCTCATACCCCATCCTAACCCTTGACCCAACAAATTAAAATTTTACTTGGTGCTCTACATTCCATTGCATTAATCTCTCTTACTGAGACTTCTGGTCTTTATTGCCATCAATTCTACCTGTTGATAGAGGCTGTTCCCTTTTTCTCAACTTTGCTGGAGTGCATACTTCTTTAGCTGTGTTACCAAATAAATGCTTTACACTAAAGTTATAAAAATTTATTGCTTGTGGTAGTGTTAATGCTACTTGGTTTTAACAACTGACATGCACTTACTATGTTGTGTTGTAACAGGGCATAGAGCCTGTGGTGAGAAAGTACAACTTGAGATTCCAAGAGGTAAAGTTCTTCTAAAAGTACTGACTCCTAGCCTAATGTGTTTAGAGGCATTGTTAAATAAAGTTGTTATTCTGTTCTGGATTGTCTTCCTCCTTTCTTCCAAAACAGTTGCCTTGGGTTTTAAGAAGAAGCTTCACTTGTATTTGACATTTTCCTTTTAAAGGAGAATTTGACAGGCTCTATGAAAAGGCATATAGGTGGTTGTGGAAGCTGTAATACGTATAATGTGGATGTGTACGTTAGCATATAAGAGGGAAGTGCTGCTTAATAGCCAATTTACATGTTGATCAGTGAATCAGCTGTTCTCCACGTTGACAAGTGCCAGGTGGGCATCAGTCTCATGGGAGACCGTGTAACAAGGGACAAGGGAGAGGAAATGGCCCCAAGTTCTACAGAGGAAGTTTACATATTAGAAAAAATTTCTTCATGGAAAGGGTTATAAAGTACTGTGACAGGCTGGCCTGGGAATTGGTGAGGCCACCATCCCTGGAAGTGAAAAAAAGTTTGGATATGGCACTTCACATGGTTTAATGGTGAATGTAGTGGTGGTGCTAGGTTGTTTGTTGGACTTGATGATATTAAAGGTCTTTTCCAACCTAAGTTCTATGATCCTGTTACCACCTTAGCTCCTGGCTGCCTGGAATAGGCCCAGCTGTGTTCTGTCCAAGCCTGGGCTGTAGAGCTTGGCACTGATGACTTCACAAATATTGCCCAGGTAGCTAGACGGGCTGTAAGCTAGCTGCATGTAATGATGTGGATAATAAGACTGTGGCCTATCTTAAGGAAAGTTAAACTGCATTTTGTGTTGCTACTGCATTGACAGTTTGGGATTAAAAAAAGGCATCTAAAATTTTTGAGTTTCATGTGAAGACCTGGCCTCACATTTTGAGTTATGTATAAAAGCAGAATCTTTCCTCCCTTG
Source organism: Buphagus erythrorhynchus (assembly GCA_013400855.1). Taxonomy (NCBI): domain Eukaryota; kingdom Metazoa; phylum Chordata; class Aves; order Passeriformes; family Sturnidae; genus Buphagus; species Buphagus erythrorhynchus. The sequence continues at coordinate 68,483 of VZTT01000032.1, forward strand.
AGTTAAATGTAACACTATGATTTTTGTATTGTAAGTAGCAGCTTTCCTGTCCACTGTTTTTTGTTGGGTATTTAGGTCATTTTTGGTTAGGCTTATATTGGAAGTCCATCATAATTAATTTGAAATTCTAGGTAAAATTCTAATTTGGAGCAGTAATCCTGATTAGTAAGGGGAAGTTGGGAACAGCAGGGTATTACAAGCAGCCAGAAATACAATTCTGTATGATGAATACATCAACATCTGCTGAAGATGAACACAGTATTCCTAATGTACAGTGTTAAATATCTTAATATACTTATTGGAAGTTCTTGCCCATTAAGCCTGGGGAAAATCAGTTTCTCATGAACTTCCTAATCAAAAGATATATCCTAAAAGTATGTAATTTGGGCTTCTGAAGTTAGGTGCACTGTACTATCATTAGCTGAAATACAGAAATAGAGTGCAAGGTACAGTACCTTGCTTTCCTCTCCAGAGGACAGTATGCCATAATTTTGTGCAGCCACTATTTCACACTTCAGATTTGCCTGTTATTACCAAGTAAGCTCCAAAAGAATAGCTTTATGAATATCTGTATTCCTTGATCTCCCTCATTTTTTTATCCCTCCACTTTGGAAGATTATACTTAGGTTTTCTTGCCAGAGCTTATATGCATTGCTCACAAAGGTTTGAGGAAATGTCTGGAATAGCTTTCCTCCAAGTACTATAATACTTATTATATCATGAGCAATGTGATATACAGAGAGAATTGGACCTGTTCAGTCTCAAGAAGAGTCAGCTGAGAAGGGTCCTCATCAGTGTCTGCATCTGAGAGGAGGGTGTCAGTGGATGGATCCAGGCTCTGCTTGGTGGTATTGAGCAGTAGCACAACAGTCAGTGGGCAGAAACTGATGCACAGTTAGTTCTTCCTGAACATGAGGATGAACTTCTTTGCTGTGCAGTGACAGAGCACTGGAAAAGATTACCCAGAGAGGCTGTGGAGTCTCCCTCACTGGAAACACTCAAGACCCATCTAGATGTGCTCCTGTGCAATGTGCTCTGCGATGACCCTGCTTCAGCAAAGAGGTTGGACCACGTGACTTACTGTGGTCACTTCCAGCCTGACCCATTCTGTGATTGTATTAAGTGCTACGGTGTCTGGTAGTAGCATATGCAATAATCAATTTGTAGCTGTGGCAAAACAAATTGCTCTACAGTTCTATACAGGATAACACATAACTTTGCAGTCTTAATGTTTTGTATGTTCTGTCTGTCCTGAGCATACATCATTCTATTTTTCATTAAAAAATAAAGCTGAAAGAACATTTGAATGCCGCTAATTCACTGAGCATTGAAAAACACAAGTACAGTCCTGTCAGTGAATTTCTGCAAGTAACAGGAGAGAATCAGAAGGGTAAGAACTAAAAAATTAGTGGTTTGAGCCCTGTACCAGCCACTGCAAACAAAATCAACTCTATCCCAGCCAAAACAGACTGGGGGAAGGTGGGATGAGTAGGGACTTAAAATATGAATACTTAGATTAAGTTCAGACAAAGAGTCTTTTAGCAAGCCTGAATTACATTCATGGCTTGATAGTTCTGGTTCAGTCTTCTGTGTTGCATAATTTGGAAAGACTTTGGCAGAAATTACTCTGTTGGTAACAACGGCAAAGCACTGTAGGAGAGCTCTAATTTACCCCCTGCAGTGCTTAATTTCAGCTGGGTTAACGCCAGTGGGGCACCATTTGGAGGTAGCTCTTCTATATGAGAATGCTTTCAGACCATCATCCCTGGGGATACATACCCACACTCCAGTCTATGTGGACCTGTTCAGCTGTGTCTGCTGGATTGTGCATGGGCTTACAGCTGGGGAATTCTGTGTGTAACTGGCAAAAAGCACAACTGCAGAATTTAAGTACTTTTTTGTCTCTATTGTGGGCATTTTATAATTTCTAAATAAGGTATTACTTTGGATGGTGTTTTTCAGTGGCACGAACACTGGTTTCTGATTCATTTATATGTAGGCAGTCGTCTCAAGGTGTGAATCTAATCCATAGTCACTCATTAATGTATTTCTGGCAGTCTGTCTCTGTTGGGGGTTGAATTTTGCCTTTTTCTTTCTGTGGAATTTTTCCCATTGTTATGCTAAGTATTTGGGTCTACACCCATAAGCTCAGTTAACAGTTTTCTCTCGAAGGGGGGAGGAGAGGGGCAACACCGGAAAAGAAGAGCTGAGGTGAGGGGCTGGTGCTCTGCCGCTCGCTCGCTCGTGCACCGCTCGCTCGTCCACCCGGGGGGAGGACGGTCGCTACTAACTCGGCTCTGCCACGCTGAGGCTGGGAGCTGCCTGCCCTGACTCTGGGATCCCGCATCCTCCTGCTCAGACACTCTCCCGCATCTCCTACCGACTTCAAC
>VZTT01000032.1:71143-90321 GCA_013400855.1 Buphagus erythrorhynchus
TAATATATATAATATATATATATGTATATCAGTAAAGAACTGTTATTCCTGTTATTGTTCCTAATAACTTACCCCCATATCTCTGCCTGAGAGCTCTTTAATTCTGAAAATCATAGTATAGTGAAGGGAAGAAGGGAAAAGGGGGGGGTTTATACTCTCCTTTAAAAAAGAGGCTCTTGTCCCTTTTAGCAGATACCTGTCTTTCAAACCAAGACAGTCTCTTACAGCGGTATACTTTTACTAGTTTGCATATAGAAATACCAGTCAGAGAAAGCTGCAGGAAAGTTTCTCCTGTTTATTATAATATACTCCAGGAGCCAGTGACACAATCCTTTCAATAGTGTTGGGACATTAGTAATTGTTTAAAGAGTTGATTTACACACTTTCTTTTTTAAAAGGAGTTCCGTAATGACATAAGTAGCATCACGGCGGGCCCTCGAGGGGCGGTGGAGAATGCCACGACCTTCCGGGGAAGCACCACAAAAGGGAGGGAGCATTCCTGCAAGCAGGCACGTCCCTGGGTCACTCCCGGGGAAGAGTGATTTCAAGCTCTTTTAGCTTTAGTGAATCTGCTCTTTTTCTTTGGCGAGGCGCGGAGAGAAGAGACGGGAGCCGGCATCTGGGGTTCCGAAGGCGAGGTATATTCTCAGTCCAACGAAGGGTCCAGGAGCAACAGGCTTGCAAGATGGAGGCGAGCAGGGAAGATATAGGGTAGTCAGAGGGGCGGGGCAGAGCATCAACGAATAGTCTGAGGGCTCAGGGGTGGAACAAGGGGGGAAAGACCAATGGGGTACGGAGTATTAACATGGGAACAAAAGGCCTGTTGGGAGCAAACTGCTGCGTCGCATAACAAAGAGGGAGTGCCTAAGGGCTCTCCCTCCAGGGGAGAGCAATAGACTTGCTTGTTGGGAGGCTTTCTACCTCCACAAAGTAGAAACAGTCATAGTTCCAAGAGGCTTTCAGACTAAAATCTAGTAAAGAATCCCACTGACCCATTTATTCATCCTGTTAACATCCCTCTTGATGGCAACACACAAAATGGGGGTATCAACTGCTTCTCCCAGTTTTGTAACATTTGCAAACTACAAATGGAAGGTGCCATGTCTCCCATTATATATGTAATTATAAAGATATATAATAGTTTTTACCCTGTTTCCCAGTCATTAGGCTCACAGCTAGTGGCAGCCCTCTGACTGGGCTTGGTGCCACTGATCACAACTCTTTGAGTTCAGCAGCTCAGAACATTATTTAATTTGCCTCATGGTCTACTCACCTGGCCTGTATTTCCATCGGTTTGTTGATGAGTTTGTTGTGGGTGACAGTGTCAAAAACCTTACCAAACTCAAGATATGCAATATTTACTGCTCGGTCCCTCATCCTACAGAAGACTGTACCAACCCAGTCTACTTGCAGAAGGTTTTCAGTTTGGTTTAAGTAGGATTTCCCCTTCATGCTGACCACTCCAAATGATCTCCTCCAGCTGACTTGACAGCCAGTGTCTGGAATTGATTTTCCAGGATTATTTACTCAACCATCTTTAAAAGGAAGGTTGAAATCTTTCTTGCCTGTCTTGAAGACAGGAGTGATGTTTACTTTCTCCCAGACATAAGGAACCTGTCCTGGTTGTCACAACCTTTTAATGACAGAGAGAATCGCATCAAAATTACATGGACCAACTCCTGTAGTGCTTGTGGGTACGCTATGGACCCCAGCATGCCATTTGTTTAAGTGCTTCCTGTTTCTCTTCCTTGACCCCGTCTTTTCCATCAATCTCAGGGACATGGGATTGCTGAAAGCTAGTCATACCCGTAAAGACCAGCACTGAGACTGTGAGTCAGAGGTCACACCTTCACTCTTCAGTGTAGTTTTGTGTGCTCAGGGAGCATGAACAGCCAGTTCTGGCAAATCAAAGCTGTTATCTTGAACAATGATAAAAGCATTGATGTGAGCCAAGAATTATTTCTTGGGGGTTGACCAGCTATGCTGGCTTTCATTTTAGGCTGATTTTCTGCAGTAGGAGGAACAATCTGTGTGTTAATGCTGGTCAGGCAGGTAAGCTTCATTCACCACTTGCCTTTAAATCCTCTCCCTGCTGCTAAGAAGGTTTAGATTTGGAAGCCTGTATTAGTCAACAGTTAATATTTCTTGCAACCATTGTTTTGCAGTTAGTGGGAAGTGCTAGTGGTTAAAAAATCCGGACTTTATCAAGGACTTCCAGTTTAATGCTCTGGCAGTATTTTTTTAACTTACTGCCTAAGTAGGAAGGCTAAATTAGTAATTTTTTTTACGTGTTATTTAAAAATAGAAATTTTGAAAATATTTACTGTATAGAAAAATAATAACTTAATTGTAGTGCAAGTGGACTAAGAAGGGATGCTGAAGACACCTTGTCCTTCTGACAGTCCAGGTTATTGCATGTATGGTAAAGGGTCACTTAAAGGGGATTTATGAAAAGGATCCTTAATCCCTGTGAGATCACTAACTTTCTTGTTTCTCTCTAAGTAATTACTCCACAAGTAACATCACATTGTCTTCCTGTAGGATAAAAGTCCAAAGATAATGGGAAAAATTGTACCTGCCATTGTTTAATGTCCTGAACTTTTCACCAGAAGATGGCAGCAGGCTGATGTTAGTCACAAATACTTCTACTGCTTATTGATGGATAAAGGTGGATAATAATAATAATAATAATAATAATAATAATAATAATAATAATAATAATAATAAAGTTGGATACTGTGCTAGTATCCAACCGATACTATTGAAACCGAATAGCTTATCAGAGCTGACACCAAGAAACTTTACGAACAAAAATCTTGGCATGGCAAAGCGTTACATGTCAAGCCTTTTTGTGGGTTTCTAGCTCTGGCTGGCTGCTGGCCTGCAAGTGCTCTGCAAGTCCTGGCCATTGTTCAGTGACATCCTTTCACTTGACAGTTATTCAAGAGCATTTATTTTAGAAGAAAAGGCAGAGCAGGTAGAACTGTTGCTTTAAGAAGTTTGAATTGTTAAATACTGCATTTCAGCTCAAGAAAATAATTCATTCTGTTCCTAGAATTAATTTTTCTGGCAATAAACTTCAGTTAAATATGAATGCACATTTTCTGTGACAAAACCAGCAAAAGTGGAGAAAGGTCTGGAGCTGATATTGGATGGTGCAGAAAGAATTCTTGTTTTCAGTGAAAAGCTGTTGTAATGCATTCTGTAACCCTTACTGTACCCCTGTGGTCTGGTCCCTGTCCCCTCTGGTCACACCTGGTTGGCTGAGATCCAATTTCCCCCCGCCCCCTTACCAGACCCTAGATAAAGGCCCAAACCTCCTGACCTTGCCCTCTTTTGCTCCTGGAAAGACACAAGGAATAAACATCTGAACCTCCCCAGGGGGAAAAGAGCCTTCTTTGCTATCTTTTGCTCTAGTCCATGTACAATCTCCCTGTGGCCTCTCCTTAACATCTGAGCAAGCCGGGAAGGACAGAGGGGTCACAGGGAGCCCAAACTGTACAAAAAGCCTATGTAAATAGTGATAAAATATGTGGAATTCAGCAGCTCTTGCAAATGTTTTGTGGTATCTTTAATGAAAAATAAGCTAGGTTAGCCAGAGAAACAAAGATAGGTTTTACCCTCTAGCCACAGATTAATCTTTGCAATAGTATATGTTTAATATACTCAAAATGTCAGAATTAGATACACTTACGAATATTTGATTTTCAATGCATTCAAATATTGCAGAATAAATTCACCATTGCAAACCCGTCCTCTTAAAGGATGTAAACACAGGAAAGTGGAGGTCTTTTTCTAGATTAGAAGTAAAACAGCAAACCCAACCGATGTGATCCATTGCACCACAGGTTTATGACACTTACTGTCAAACCTTTTAATTTCCCTGTGTGCTGAAGGCTGAGTTACATTAACACGTTCAGTATGGGCAGACATGTATGAAGAGGTAACCAGCCTAAGGTCCCTTGCTCTTACCCAGACCCACCTGTCTGCTTACAAACTATAGATTGAGTCCAAGATGCCACAGTCGAATTGTTGCATGCCGCTGTTATTTATTACTACATGCTGATTCCCTATCCCTATCCAAAACAGTGATGTGCCTGCAGTTATCTTTAATGACTTGTTTACAACAAAACATGGTAGCAGTTCCAAAATAACCCAAGAAAAGTAAAAAATCCAACTGCTTTTAAACTGTGGCTCTCAAGTGACTCTTCATCTGTGGAAAATTTGATGTTTGTTGTGCAAATTAAATTATGCCAAACTCCATATTGACAGCAGACTGATCTGCTACAGTCAATCTTAATTTCAGTATTTTTTTTTCCTTCTAAAGCTTACATTTCACACCTTTGGTTCCGTATTATAAGGCCCGAGTATTATGTATGGCTTATGATGCTGGTATCCCCACCGTCTGTTTTCCTGCCCAGAAACGGGTCCTGTGGTTTTTAAGCTGGGCCAAAGACAGGAGGAGGTGGGGGGTGGGTGGAGCTCCTGCCGCTCGTATTCAAAACACGGAGTGAGACGGGGTGCAGTGCTCTCCTTAGTTTGCAGAGAGAGAGAGGGTGCTTATAGCTACGGCAAGGAGGGTTTTCCCAGGGCCATGTCTTTTCTGTGGAGCAGTTCGGCTGCTCCGCGGCCTGGGCGCCGGGCCCGAACCCCGCGGGCCCTGGGCGAGACGAAGCGGGCTGGGCCGCGCCCGCGGGAGGGCTCTCTGTGCGACAGAAGGACTTTCCGAATCTGCCATCTCCTCAGAGCCGCGGGAGGTGTCACTGTTCAACGTGATTCATTTCTTCGTGCTTGTGAATACTTTGCTAGTTAGATAAACAGGTTTTTTACACTTTTCTCCAAGGAGATTTTTCTCCCAAGCTGGTTGGGGAAGGGGCTGCTGGAATTTGGTTTCTAGAGGAGACCCCTTCGGGAAGTTTTGTCCCAAACCAGGACCAGGCTTATTAGGAATATTGCATATGAAAACTTCAAGTTTTATTATATGTAAACAGCCTTTCCAGGCATAGTTATGAAAAAGTAATCACAATGTCATTATCAAAATGGTTCCTTTCAGTATGCAAGATGCCATTCACTTGTGACATTTGGTTAGCTTAAGACATGCACTTGCCTTCCCATTAAAGCTCGTGATGAGGCTTTCATGTCTGATGACCAACTTTGTGTAAGCCAAAAAGCAGGAATGGACAATGTCTGATTTTAAATGTTCATGTATATTACTATTAGAAATATTTTCATGCACACTACTTAGCATTAAAAGGCTTCACACGGTGCACTTCCAGTAGATTCTATTTGTTTTTTAAAGGGGACAAGTACCTCTGGCTAGTAAGCTATCATGAATTAATGTACCTGCAAATAAGTGCAGTACCGTAAGATTGCTTTAACAGGCCACAGACGCAGTGTATATTTTGCCAGATTTTTCAACAGTTAATGCAAGCTGCCTAATTTTATAATCAAACTGATCACTGAAAGCAAAATCCAGGTTTCCCAAATGATGGTTGTTCCTAGTGTTTTGATGCCACTTTTCCCTTCTCATGCACTTCATCTGTTCTCCTAAGTCCTGGATGCTCCTCTGTGGGCTTTCCCTAGTCCCCTCCAATATGTTCATACCGTTTTACTTTCTTTGTCTGTTCTCTTGTGTAGGGACAGACAGTGCCTTCAATGTCTTTCAGCATGGTTTCTCCCCAGCCTCCCTCTAAGCATATTTGCTCCTTCTAGTTTCAGGAGTTCCTCTTTCCTGATTATAGCCTGATTCCCTGCACATGCCTGATTCCTGCAGAGACTTTTCTGATGGGAAATTTGTGGGAGCTGTGTTTTTAAAGTGAATGAGCAAGGTATACTTTCTCAGATCCTAGTTGTCTGTCAAAAGGGCTGGAGGAGGTCCTAACTGGACTCATGAATTATTTAAGTGCTTACAGTCTGCTTCTTCAAAGCAGAAAAATCCTAGAGAAAAGCCCATTCACATTTTCTAGTGTTTCCAGAAAACATCTTTGAGAATATCCATGTGGTTTGTTAATTACAGTGGATATCAACACTTCATATAAAGCACCGTGTCAATGAGAGATATTATTCTACACTCTGGAGTTAGCCTAGGGATTAGATCTGAAATGCATGTAATACTGCACTGAGACAGCAGTGACTGTGTTAGATGTTCTGAATTTAAATTTCCAGAATAATTTGAATTTTTCTGCATGGGAACAACTGTATAGAAAGCAGTGGCAGAGATTAGGGAAATGAAAATCAAACAAATAAAATTACCATCAGCAGTGTATGCTGTCAATTTGGGAAGTTTTACAGATGTATGTAGGAATCAGAAAGAATACAAAACTGTATGCCACAAAGGGCAGAGAGCATGGCTTTACCTGTATAGGCACAATACAGCTGACACATCAGTTTTATATAAAAACCACTGGTAATTTCTGCTAAAGGCAGCTGTAATGGAAGAATTGGATGGGTTGGCTGCCAGGTCAGAGCCACACTGCTCAATGACAAAATCTAGGACTTCATTACCATGCAGGATAAACATGGATACAGTGAATTCTTTCTAATGTGTAACTTATTTAATTTAATGTTTTTTTCTTATCAAAAGGGGATTTTACACCTTAAGAATGTCTATCCTTCACAAGTAAAGTGACTGTGTTTTAACAGTTACGCAAAATTTGCATTCAGTTCTCTAAGCTACATGGATTCATAGAGAAGCTTATGATCTTTCCATGATGTTTATATTGTCAGACTGCACTGGACTTTTCCATAGCAGTTTTCCTGTGACAGTACATTTGGAAGGTTAAGCACGGTTAAGCACTTAGGCACGTGAAGTTCACATAGGCACTGATGAGCACTATACATTTACAGACACCTTACTCTTTTGCTAAACTTTTGGCCAAAATTGCAGTGAATTTACTACATACATGTATATGTGTCAAAGCCTGCTCTCAACAGTTACTTATTAATTGGAAGATGACTACTGAACCATCTATTTTAACATGTGGTGAATGTATGTATAGGTGAAAAAAGTGAAGTTTGGCATCCAGAGTTCAGCCTTCTGATATGGCACAAAGGAAAAAGTTTCTAAGTTACATGGGAATTACAGATAATCTTTCAAATGTTTCAGGTTAACATGCTGTTGTACTGTTAAGGTCACAAGGACTTCAAACTTCTCTCAAGGGAGACCTTTCTCTTATTGTACATTCACTATTTGTTTCAAATCCATTCACTATCTAAAAGCAGAACATTTTGTTTTTCATATGCTCCTTTTTTTACCATATTCAATATTTGTATATGATATACTTTGACACTTCGCACTGGATGATCTTCCTCCCTTTGCAAGCATCTCATCTGTCATCTATTCTTCTGTAAGTCAGGTAGCTGGGCCTCTAAGTGTATCTCCATAGCATGGAAGAGAAGGTATTCACAAAAATGAAGACTCATCTTCCGTGACTTTCTTTGCAACCTAACTCTGGGCAATCAGTTCTTGTTCTTAGAGCCTGCCACAGTTCTTCACCACATTTTTTACATCCCTGTCTTGTTTTGCACAGCATCATCATGCCATCTAAACAGGAGATTTCCATGCTGTTTTTTCAGTCTGACCATTCACAGAAATTACAGATGGTACAAGAAGTAGATTAGGTGGTTAAGGAGATGTTGCTTTTCCCTGTGAGGGTTTTTCTCCATTTTAGCAAGGGAGAACTGAATTCTCCTGAATGACAGGTCAGCCATTTATGGGCTGCAGTTTTTTCTCTTGAGCAGTAATACTATGGCATCAATGACTTCTGTGAACAGAATTAATTATTTAATAATTATCAGTAGTAAGCCCATTAGCAAGTATCCTGAATTCTGGTCCTGAGCTGTGTCTCCAGGTATCCTCCCTGGTTTAAACAAGTATTTAATGTAAGCTGATAAATTATTAATTAATTTTATCTCAGCTTCTGTTTAGATAAATGAAGAAGACCTGTATTCTTTTTACTCTCAAATGGTCTTCTTCTTAGTAAGCCTCCCAATCCTTACAGACTTACTTGTTTTATTTTGTTAGCAGTATTGGAAAATCAGAAGACAGTGAAAATCAGAAGAATTAACAAAAAAAATCCCAACTCCATATCTAAGCAGACAAGCATAGCAGATGCCAAAATTAAGGTATCATTAGTTTTTAGAAAAAAAGGGGCAATTTGACAACTGCAACATCAAAATGCTTATGCAGCAATTTGCACTGTTTATGGATGACATTAATGTACTGACTTGCTGCAGTCACAAAACAGTGACTTCAGTCCTGAAGAATCATGTAGTTATTTTATAAATAATTACCATGCCAGAAAGAGTAGTAAAGTGTAGCAGACTTCTAAGTCTAGCATTGTTCCACTCCTTGTTAAGAGTCTTGTTCTGTTTTTCCCATTGTTTTCCAGTAAAAAATATTTTCAGGCATGTCTGTAGGTACAGAAATAAAGCTTTCATACTATCATATATTGGTGCTGAATTATCACTGATGATCCTCTGCTGCTTGTGGTCTATAATACAGTGAGTACTACTGTTAAATCTGAGGCCATACATCATAATTTAGAGCAAATTCGACAAAATTCGCTCTGAAATTCACCAAAGAAAGCAGAATTATGTACAAGAGGAAAAGGAGAGCACTTGAGGTGTAAAACCAATTGTGTTGTCAGATCGTGCTGAAAACTTCATCGAGCAAAGAGCATGGCAGTCTGGGACTACTGCCATCTGCAGGCAATCCTGGCCTTTTTTCCATTCTGGGCTGTTGAGAACTTCGCTAGCATTCATAATGCTAGGAATGTCTGCACGGGTGAAAATGCAGGTTCTGCCAGCTGTTCCCTGCCTGCTCCTTTGGGGTGTTCAGAGAGATACCTGCACTGCACACCCTTGTCTTGCTTATCTGCAGGACCCCTCCACCTTCCCCATTGCCTAGTGCAACTGGGCAGGTGCAGGATGCTGCCTAACGTCCATCAGGATGCAGGATAATGTGTCTGCAGAGGAGAGCCTCTGCAGGAACTGCAGGAAGAGTACCACTCTGTGGTACTGCAGGAAGCTGCACAAGGCCTGTGTTTCAGACCATATAGGAAACCCAGTCCCTCCAAACCCCTACCTTCCAAACCCTATGCATGCAGCCAAGTTGTCATGGGAAGCTAACTGAGGTATTAGTGAAGTGCCATTAATTTGCTCCTCATCAGCCATTTCTTATTTGCAAAATGCTGCTGCTGGCACCTGGCTGTGCCATATGCAGGTCCATGATGAGCTAGGCAGCATAGCTATTTTTCCCACTTAGGTCTGAGTGCAATTTTACCATAAAAACCTGACGTAAGGGCCTCCTCAACACACTCCAGAACCAAGCTGAAGACTGGTCTGCTGCATCATGGACTGTACAAGAGCAGGGGGACTAAAGTGATGTGAAGCCAGCAGATTTGGAACAGAAAGAATAGGCAGATCATTTTCCCTTGAAGAATGATGAATAATTCCACAGAATTCTGGAAGAGCACAAGTGTGGCCAGAAAGTGTCAGTGCTGTGTTGGAAGGTTTTTGTTAAGAAATTCATTCCAAAAAGGTCACATGGACTAGCAAGAATGAACTCATTCATTTTTTTACATCTTCCTGTTTGCCTCTCCTTCAGTTACATGAAAGTGGAAATTTCATAAAATTCTTAAGGAAGTGGTTATCCCACCCCCCGCCCCGAGATTTGCACTACAAAGTGTTTTCTTCTAATATTTTAATTGTCAGGGATTATTTGTATTCTGTCTTATTCCCTGTAAGGGCTTCCTTTTTCAAGTCCTAACTCCAGACTCCTTTGAGACAAAAATGAATCCACAAGGACTCCTCCTGACTTACAGTTTCACAAAAGGAATTTTGATGCAAGTGGGAAACCGGCTCCTTAAAAAGATGGTGAGCTTTATTTGAGCCCTGTTTGGGTAAGCTCAAATAAAGGAATAGATGACCAAGGCTTAAAGCTGTGGGAAGACCCTTTACAGTAAGGCTGAATAGAAAAATCACCCCCAGAATTCTCCTATTCAGTATGTTAATCATTGCCAGAAAGTTCCCTGTTCTCTTTGTTGTCATTGGTTCTTTCTTGGTGCAAAGATTTTAACATTCCTAATCGCCCTTCCCTATTGGATCCCCTCCCTAAACTCCACCCTAACTTCTCCCCTCCTCCAAGTTTATTAATACCCCTGCTTTGCCCTGGCCCTTGTTTTTGCCATCACCCTCGTGCAAAGGTCCCTGTACCACCTTTCTTGGTTCATTCAATGCAAGCTGTTCAGATTGCAGTTTGTTGTTTTTGTATTACTAAAGCTTTTTAATTCCTGAACATCTTGGTTTGAAAGACAGGTATCTGCTAAGAAACCCCTCTCCCTCCAATTTATTATAATTTTGCAATTAAGGGGACTCTCAGGCAAAGATATGGGGGGTAGGAATAACAGTTCTTTACTGATACATATATCTATCTATCTATCTATCTATCCATCTATCTATATCTGTAACAAAGTAAACACACAACAACAATAACTACGAAATTAACCACAACAGACCAGAAACCCAGTTACAGTTCTCTCGGTTGTGGACACCTTTCCCCTGTGATGCAATTACTGCTGGCAGGCAGTGCAGGCCAGCTCCTAATGAGCAGGGAAGAGGTGCGGTGGTTGCACGTAGCTGCAGGGAATGATGGCAGCTGTCCCAGATGGGAAAGGCGGAGGAGAGAGACGCTGCTCACGGATCCTGGGGCAGCGTCGGTCCCAATGCTCCAACAGGATGCCTGGAGTTCGCAGGAGATGCAGGAGAGCGTCCGAGCAAGGAGATGCAGGATATCATGGCTGAGGAAGGCAGCTCTGCACGTCGCGATGGCAGAGTGAAGTTTTCTAGTGACTGTCCTTCCAGAAGGGAAAGGCGGAGGAGAGAGATGCTGCTCACGGGTCCCAGGGCAGCGTTGGTCCTGATGCTCCAACAGGGTGCCTGGAGTTTGCAGGAGAAGTGGGAGAGCGTCTGAGCAGGGAGGTTGCAGGATATCACAGCCAAGGAAGGCAGCTCCCCACGTCGGTGGGCAGAGCGAAGTCTCTAGTGACTGTCCTTCTCCGAGACAGACGAGTGAGAGAGCGAGAGAGTGGGCAGCTGGCCACCACCTCCCCTTTTCCAGTGTTCTCCCTCTCCCCACCCCCTGCAAGAGAAGCTGTTACTAGCCATCCAAGCTAGGGTGTAGCCACAAATTCTTAGCATGACCATGGGGAAAATTCCACAGAGAGAAAAGAGAAAAACTCAACCCCCAACACCGAACAATCGGGTCAGATTTTCTTCCTGCACAAAGTTGCTGAGTTCCATGAAGCCACCAATCCTAATCTCTGGGCTAAGCTCGGCTGTAGCTTCACTTGGGGCCCAAACAGGGAGACCTGAAATTCAGGAGATCTGTTGGAACTTCGTCCCATCCTCTGGGGAGCCAATAGTAGAACCTACCCTTTCTGGTAGTTTGTGCCAGCACCAGGTCGAGGTTTGGGGAGTCATCAACAGCTGTGGAGGCAGGAGGAGGCTGCCTCAGCACATTCACCTTCAGGGAAGGTAAGAGGAATGGCAACATCCATCCCATCTACTCTTCCTCTCTCGTTTAAGTTGGCAGTTCAATTTCCATTCAAAGATGGGTTCCTGGATGTCTGTAGAGCAGAAAGACATCTACAGGGATTTTAAGTTCAAATTAGCTTATCAGAGCAAGAAATTCGAAAAGAAGGAGCTCCAAAATTGATCCTGTTGGCTTATGAAAACACTCTGGAGGCTATCAAAGACCAGCTCTACTTGGTGGACTTTTGGGACTTGATTGGGAGGAAGCTGTACAATTCAGCTGTAAATCGGGATCACTCAGCTCAAAAACTGATTCTTATCTTTCAGAAAGTATATGACGTGATTAAATTGGGAGAAAGAGAACACAGCATGATGGAAAAATTATTTGGAGGACTGAAAGAAGTTCAAAATTTGGATCAGCCCAGTACTGTCAATCCTGCCTTCTCCTTCACCCTCTGTCCTGCAACTGAACCCAGTAACAGATAAGGGACTGAGATGGATTCTGCCTGTGCCCGAAGCTGGCCCAGGGAGTTATGTGGCCCTGCCACCCTATATCCGTTATCCTTGGACCCTCCACCCAGGACCCACGATGGTGATGTGCAGGCCACGGTGGGTTTCACCCACTCTGTCTCTCCAGTGCCCTCATGTGCTCCTCATCTCCTTTGTCCTTCTAAGACCATGCAGTCCCCAGCCAGTAAAAGCACCCATGACTGTTATCCCACTGGCTGCCCTACTGCAAATGATGGCCATCTTAAAACTACATCTAATACTATCAGTCAAAGCCCCGGTTCATCGGGTGTCCCTGCCTCCAGCCCTGCCTGCCAGTCTGCCCTCACTCCCTGGCTGCCCACCCACTACCCTAAGGGGCCGCCCACTCCTGCCCCTGCTAGAACTAGCACTGAATGCCACTCCCCTTGCGAGGAGACCTGAACTATCCTTAAAGCAGTTCCAGTAGGCCCCACCCCAAAAATGGTGGCACCCACATTGTCCTGGCCTGCATTGAGGCCCAGTAAGGGGGGCAGCCTGAGAGACAGAAGGGTGGTCATTGCCAAGGTCTACTCTTCCAGGTTGTTATCCTCTCCCTCCTTTTCCGAGGAAGATCTCTGCTGGCTGGAGTCAAGGAAGAGTAATTGGGAAGAAATTAAAAGATCAGCCCTGAAGAAAGGTGAATGGGAGTTGGCTTCTAAACTTGATATCATGCCAGTAAGGTATAACAGGAGAGGCGATTAACACTGGGAGATTTTGGTGTTTAGTGAAATAAAGGAACTATGCAAAGCAGCCAGAGATCATGGTCTGAACTCTCCATATTTTACAAGCATGGTTTCAGCAACTTTTGCTGTGCATACCTTTACTCCCCATGACATAAAATACTTGATGACATTGCTGCTTGACACAGTGCCGGAGTTCCCTGGCTAGCTTTTGACCCCATGCCGAGAGTGGCTGCTCCCTGACCAAGACTGATCTGAGTAACAGTAGAGCTGGGCTTGCTCTCTACAGCACACTGATACACTGAAGCACCGAGGACAGAGGCAAAGACAGGGGAGGGATCTTTCGTGTAGAATCAAGGGCAGTTTGTTCCAAGGAGGGTCCAGGGACAAAAGACCAAGAACGTAAGTGTACAATAGCTTATATATGGGGGAGGTCTCAGAGGGAGGGTACAATCTTTAACCAATAGGGAAAACACCGGGAGGGATCACAGGGCGGGATTCACAATATACAGACCAATGGGGAAAACAGGAGGAGGAGAATAGATCAAACAAACTAATGGGCCTTCAAAGATTAGGGGATTTCCAAAGGGGATTTCCAAGCAGGGGATTGGCACAAGGAGGGATTGAGAGCTAGGCAGGGGGAAGGGCAAAGAACATTCCACAACAAGGGGCAGGTCTTTGGGTATGACAGGCAACTGGGTAGGAGGGCCCAACTTAGGCTAAACCAACAACATAGGGGTGAACAGGAGCAAACCATTAAAGAAAAAACACACTACAACAGCTGTTATCCCTTACCAAGCTTTCTCTATGGAAGCTGGGGTGGAAGAGACAGTTAAACAAATTGCTTCTGGATTATGCCAGGGATCTGGCACGGACTGGCATTACACTTGACCAGTTGGCAGGGGAGGGAATCTATACCGGCTTCAACCAGCAGGCCAGAGATCTACAAAGGGTGGTGTTAAATGACATTATGGAAGCAGCTAAATAGCTTTGTTACAGGTACCTGAAGCTAGTAAGCCGCAATTGGACTTCACTGATATAAGGCAAGGCCCTACCGAGCCTTATGTGACTTTTCTGAAGAGGCTTAAACTCACTATTGATAAACAAGTGACCAAGGACCAGGTTCGGGAGAGGCTACTGAAACAGCTAGCAGTGGTCAATGCTAATCCTGAATGTAAGAAGGCCCTAAAGACTTTGCTGTCTGACACCGAGCCCACCATCCCCCAGATGGTGGAGGCTTGTAATAGGCTGGCTACTCTGGAGCGTGTTGCCACTCTTCAAGTGCAGGTATTAGCTAACAACTCAATCAAATCTCAAAAGGATCCTCAAAGACAGCAAAGCCAGAGGCCAGGACAGTGCTTTAATTGTGGCCAGAAGGGACATTGGGCGAGGAGCTGCCGCAAACCGAAAGAGGAGATTTTTCAAAGACTATGTGACTGCAATAAAACTAGGCCAGGTACTAACTCTTACCATCAAGTCCAGGTACACTGCTGTGGCCGGTTGGGAAACTCCAGGCAAAATGCAGGACAGTGGTGTGCAGAGACACAAGAACCCCTGTCACCTCCCATGCTGAACACTGGCGGCCACCAGACCTCTATTTGCAATGCCTCGTCGAGAACCTGCCTGCGTCAGTACCACCAAGTTCCTGACTGGAGCTGTCAACTGCCGGATCAGTAATGTTAACTGATTTCTTTCATCATGCTGTCTCTACAGGCCAACTAGGACTGGAACCGCAGCCGAGGGACTTCCTCATTATTGGACTGGACCAACACAGTGTTGAGGGTTTTTATGTGTTGCCTGTTTTAGTAGTTACTTCTAATCAGGAGATTACATCACTAGCGTGGTACCCTAACCCTCCTTGTTTCATCCCCCAAGGAATAGTTTTCACTCAGGCTTTTGTTGCTCGATGATGCTGCCGCTGACAAAAACTGCATCGCATGGACCCAGCGGATTGGCCTGGCTAAAATTAAGATCATCTGCAATATTACCTGCCTGGGAGAAACCATCACCTGGACAGGCCACGTCAACACAGGAGCAGATGTGACTGTTACCTCACTCAAGTACTGGCCACCTGACTGGACTCTTGTTCCTTCCCTCCACACACTTGCGGGAATTGGGGAGCACAGCAACTCTATGAGAAGTTTACATCCTGTTTCCTTTAAAGGGTGGTGTGGCCACCACCAAGCCATTTATCATTAACAAAGACAGAGTGCTTGTTTGGGGTAGGGATCTCCTATCCCAATGGGGACTGAGACTTGAGACAAATTTTTAGCAAGGGCCACTGATGAGTGCGGTGCTGTAAAACTCACTCGGACCTCAGACAAACCTGTCTGGGTTGATCATAGCCCCTTCCCATCAAAAACTTGGCCACGCTAGAGTCTCTGGTTCATGAACAACTGGGAAAAGGGCATATTGTCCCTATGACTAGTCCCTGGAACACCCCCGTTTTCATTATTAGAAAGCCACATAGTGAGAAGTGAAGGCTGCTTGAAGACCTGAGAAAAGTAAATGAAATAATTGAGGAAATGAGACTGTTGCAGCCAGGATTGCCCTCGCCTAACATGATCCCCAGAGACTGGCCGTTAATGATTATTGACCTGAAAGATTGCTTTTTCAGCATCCCTTTACATCTGGAGGATGCACTAAGATTGTCTTTTTCAGTTTCCTCCATCAACCACAGTTGCCACTGAAAAGGTACCATTGGACCGTCCTGCCACAAGGTATGCAGAACTCCCCGACAGTATGTCAGTGGTATTGTGGCAAGGATCCTTTCACCCATTTGAGAGCAGTTCCCCCGAGTAAAATGATACTACACTACATGGATGACATCCTGATTGCCTCGGAAAAGGATACCACTTTGGAACTTGTCAGAACCACCGACATATTGGAGGAGATTCGCAAGTCTGGTCTACAAGTAGCCAAAGATAAAGTGCAGCGATCCTTCCCTTAGAGGTACCTCGGGTATAGGCTCACTGAGTGTACTGTTACACCACAAATCATCCAGCTGCAGGAGGAACTCACCACCCTACATGATCTGCAGAAACTTACTGGGTCAATTAATTGGGTTAGGACCCTCCTTGGGATCACAAACCAAGATTTGGCTCCTTTGATTTATTAAGGGAAGACACGGATCTGAACTCTCCTAGAGTTAGCGCCAGATGCCAGAACTGCGTTGGATAAAGTGGCTACCGCACTGCACACTGGCCAAGCCCATTGATACCATCCAGAGTCATGTTTTTTATTTGCTATTTTAGAACACCCATGCTTTTACAGTTTAATTTTTCAATGAAAAAAGGACTTGTCTGAGCCTTTGTTAATTTTAGAATGGATCTTCTTATCCTATCAAATGCCCAAAACAATTACTACTTGCCTTGAAATCCTTTCTCAGTTGATTATGAAAGCCCGAACCCGAGTTTTAGCCCTTTCCGGAAATGATTTCTCTGTTATGTTTGTACCTACTACTTCCCTGTATTTAGAATGATTAATTCAGCAATCCGAGGTTTTTCAAATTGCTTTAGCAGGTTTTACCAGACAGATCTTGGTTCATTTTCCAAAGCATAAGTTACTACACTTTCCTTTGAACTTCATCCAAAAACCCCTAGAAAGTCACACCCCTCTTAATGCTCTTACTATTTTTACAGATGGCTCTGGCAAATTGGATAAATCAGTTAGCACATGGAAAGACCCTAACAGCGGTAATTGGGAATCAGAAGGATCACCACAGATCGTGGAACTTGCAGTTCTAAATTTTTAATTCCTTTTAATTTAGTTACAGATTCTTTTTACGTTGCAGGCATTGTGAAGCAAGCAGAAGGTTCCCTTCTCAAATTTATTTCCAATGAAAAATTATATAATTTGCTCAAAAATTTAATTTTCTTCCCGTCTTTAAGGAAACGACCTTATTTTGTTACGCATATTCATTGCCATACTAACGTGCCTGGATTCATGGCCGAAGGTAAAGCCCACTCTGACCACCTCACCATGCCCATTCAAACCACCCTCCCAGATTTTTTTGAACAAGCCCATTTAAGTCATTCCTTCTTTCACCAAAGTGCCTCATCCCTTGTGAGATCCTTTAATCTAACCAAAGATTAGGCCACATGATCATCAGCTCCTGCCCTGATTGCCAGCAACAATCCATCCCCTTGGTGGGAAGCGGTATAAACCCCAGGGGACTTAATAGTTCAGAAATTTGGCAATCAGATGTCACCCAGTGTTCTTCTTGGTTGATTTAAGTATTTACACGTATCCATCGATATGTTTTCAGGAATGATTTTTGCCACTGCTCATGTGGGAGAAAAGGCCTGAGATATCATTAAACACTTTTTACAGGCCTTTTTGACATTGGGTGTACCTCAGAATATTAAAACTGACAACAGGCGGGGATATTTATCACTAAAAGTGCAGCAATTTTTTAGTCTGTGAGGGGTAAAACATCACACAGGCATTCCCCATTAATCCACTGGACAATCAGTCATAGAAAGAGCACACAGATCCTTAAAGGATCTTCGAGAAAAACAAAAATGGGGAGTGGAGGCCCCGGCAACAGTGGAAAGGCTGTCCAAGGCAGGGTATGTTTTTAATTTCCTTAATAAATCCTTTATGGAGCCACTACCACCCATTTTCAGACACTTTAGTAACACCACTCAGGCAAAATTGAAAGAGAGACTTCCTGTGTTAATAAAGGATCCAGAGACCTTGCAAGTCTCTGGACCCTACCCGCTAATCACATGGGGCAGAAATATGCTTGTGCATCCACAGGTGCTGGGCCCAGATGGATCCCTGCAAAAAACATCAAGCTCTGTCTACAGCCACTGCCAGGACTTGCCACTACGCAGGAGGACCAGTCAAAGGAAGACGGGAGACTCAGAGAGAGAAAACCCGTCAACTAAGGACCAGCCAGAGGAATGAACATTGGATTGCCCTGCTCATCTGCTTCAATTTCCTCCTTCCAAGTAACACCTGGATAGTCCCACAGCCAAAACAAAATGTTTGGGTTACATTGGCTAATATTACCAAGCAAGAGATCGTGCGCCTTTCAGTAGTCAGCCTAGTAACCCTTTTTCTACTTGTCTAGTGGAGTTACCTACAGATGTGTGGCCAATGCCAGTGGATACCATCTGTACTCTGCAGATCTGGGGTGAAACTGCTAAAACTATAAAACCTAACCCCGTAGACGATTGGGCCCATTGTGTTAGAAAGCTGCCACATGCACCAACTGAACCCCAGGAATTGGAAATATTGGGGTCAATCAGAATGGATGATTGTGAAAATTTCTGGCATTTAATGACTTTAACGGATATTTCAGCAAATAATCAGCTATATAGGAACAAAACTTTATGGTGCAATTACACCACTCACACTTCAGTCTGGTCCAAATTATACCCAATCCAACTACCACCTGGTATCTTTTTCATTTGCGGAGTCAGGGCTTGGCCAGCTATCCCATCAGGGATATCAAGGGTGGCCCATGCAGCTTGGGGCATCTTACTGTGCTAGGACCCAGTATTTCCATGGCACACATATTAACACAAACAAAAAGATCAATTCATCAGTTTGAAGAAGATTGCAATGATAAAATTACCTATTGGACAAAAACAACCAAAATTGTTATGTTTTCACTACTACCATGGATAGCTGCCACTAAGGCCCTCAAGCAATTAGATGATATTGGATGCTGGCTTAGTAAGCAAACCTTTGCGACATCAGTTGCCCTCCACGAACTGTTAGGAGATATTAATGCAGTTCACCATGCCACACTCCAGAACTGCGCTGCAATTGACTTTCTGTTACCAGCACATGGTCACGGCTGTAGAGATTTTGAAGGCTTATGTTGCATTTATTTGTCAGATCACAGTGGATCTATTTCTGGCAGCATAAGCTTTCTAAAGGAGGGAGTTGGGAAACTGCAGATTGAGCAGGCGAGCGACTGGCTCACCCGTATCTTCAAAGGATGGAACCTATCTACTTATGCTTTCTCCATTATCAAAACTGGACCGTTGATTTTATTAATGATTTATTAAAGAAATATGGATATTGGTCCAGTACCAATATACAACTGTGACGGACAAAAACTCTCTAACAGTTCATAGTTAGAAAGTGTATGTTTATTGCGACGTCGGGCAGCATGCGGGATAGCTCCCAAATACACACTGCACCTTTCAGGTGATTACAGAGTCCTTTTATCCATACAAGTATTGAATACCCAAAATACAAATATATATTCATAATTTTGGTACAGCCCATTCCTTGCTTCATATGCTAATCATTTCAAAAGCTATTAATCATGCATCGCTTGTTCCTTCAAATGGGTCAGTGGTCCCTTTCATGGGGAGGGGTCCCAAAATGAGGAAGTAAATGAAGTCTTCCTCATTCTGACCTTTCTACCTTTTCAATGCAAATATGACAAATGAACTCTTGGTAGAACTCCCATTCCCT
>VZTT01000032.1:91040-121960 GCA_013400855.1 Buphagus erythrorhynchus
ATGGTAGCTAGTTTTGAAATGTAAAGCATGGCCAAGCAGGAAGACAACAATTAGCTGAAGGTGGGTTGAGCAATATCTAACAAAGGGACACCTAAGAGCCCAAGGGGTGGAGACCACCAAGGTATCAGGGAAAAGGTAGATTAGGGGGTAGCTTTTAAGACTTAGAAAGTAGATTATATGGTAATATAGTAGTTTCTAGGCTACATGTAAATGTAGTAAGAGGTGTGTCCTGTACTGGTTGGTGACTGGGAATTAGAATATTCAACATAGAATGGGATAAAGCCACAAGGTAACAGGAAGTCTCTCTCTTGCCACATGGGACCCTGATATCAGCTGTGCTGGCAGCTGGTAAAAGGGCCCCCTTTTTACCCACGACCCTCACAATAAACACGTGTTCCAAGAGCATCTCTGCCCTCTGAAGAATTCTGTCCCTACCGTCACAGCTTGATACAACTGCCTGATAACATCAGCGATCTTACACCCTTGAATGTAGACCAAAGATGATCTGTACAAATGTAGGCAGTCACCTGCTAACCCTAAATTGTTTACATTTGTATATTTAATTTAATAGGGATTGTATTAAGTATAGAAGTCCTTTCAAATAACTGATTCATACTTAACCAAATGTCACACTGGAAAACATATATTCAGGAGGGAATACTGATTTTGCAGGAATGATACATGAGACAGAAAACCAGAGGTCTCCTCCTCTCACTGTAATTCCTGTGGGCTGGTTCCTGAAGTCCTTAATCAGTGAATCACACTCACTATAGAGTATTTGACTCAAACCAGAAAGGCACACAAACTTCTATGGCACTGGGAAGAAACCTGAGGGTGGGATTGCAAACCTCTTTTAGACAGGATGAACATTGCCCATCCTGTTCTAGCTTGGTTCCAGTGTGGAAAGAAGGAAGTCACCAATGATAGACAGTCCATGGTGGCATTTTAGCTTCATTAGTATGGAGATTATTCAAAAAATCAGTTTGTTCCCACTCTCCTAATTTTTGGAGATATAATGGAGACGTCCTGCACTACTCAGACTGAGCTACTTTCAGAGATGTCATAGAATAATAAAATGGCTTGTGTTGGAAGGCAACTTAAAGATCAGATAGTTCCAACTCTAGTGTGTGCAGGCCCATGGGCCTGCCACAGCTTTGCTCACAGCCTTGCCCTGTAGGGATATCCCTTGAATGGGCTGTGATTATTTTATCTCAACCCTCCTGGAAGGATGCTCCTTAGGTTGGCACATGTTTTCTTATCATGGTGAGCTATTCCCCAAAGGCTTCAGTGATCCCACCATGCCCTAGTACCCATGTTAATCCTTTGTAACTCATTGGTCTTTCCCCCTTGGTACCACCCTTGCTTTCCCCCATAAAAACTCCCATTTTTCCCCAGTTCTTCAGGGGAGCTGTCGATCCTGGCTCCCTTCACAGAGCTGCTGGATAATAAAGGAATCTCTATGGAATTTGCCATACGACGCTTCCCGTCTCTCTGTCCCTGAGTCGGCCTGGGATAGCCTCGCAAGCAAAGCCGAAATCACTGAACTGAAATCACTGATCAGAGCTGATCACTTGTGGCCACAGGCCACAGCTTGCTGAGGTTTATCTGGTGGCTAGGAGACCTTAGGCCCCCTTAGAAGGCAGTCCCTTGCATGACTCTCTCTCTGGGAAGGTTGGCGGCTTCCTGGCTCTGGAGCATCGGATCTCCATGGACCCCCCGAGCAGCTAACACTGGTGCCCTGCGCAGGGACGCCTTTCACTAGACCAAATTGCTCAGAGCTCCATCCAGCCTGACCTTGAACATTCCTAGGGTTGGGACATCCACAGCTTCTTTGGGAAACTTGTGCTAATGCCTCACCACCTTCACGGTGAAGAATTTCTTCATAGAACCTAATCTAAAAGTACTCTTTTTCAGTTTGAAGCCATTCCTCCTTGTCCTGTCACTACATATTCTTGTAAAAAGTCTCTCTCCATCTTCTTTATAGGCTCTGTTCAGGTACTGGAAGACTCTGATTAGGTCACTCTGAAGCCTTCTCTTGTCCAGGCTGAACAACCCCATTTCTCTCAGCCTTTCCTCACAGGAGAGCTGCTCCATCCCTCTGATCATCTTATTGACTCTCCTCTGGACTTTCTCCAACAGATTCATGTAGTTCCTGTGCTGGGGACCCCAGAGTTGGTTGCAGCACTGCAAGTGGGGTCTCACAGAGCAGAGCAGATGGGCAGAATCCCCTCCCTGGCCCTGCTGCCCACACTGCTTTGGATGTGGCCCAGGACATGTTTGGCTTTCTGGTCTGTGAGTGCTCATGGCTGGGTCATGTCCAGCCTCTCCTCCACCAGCATCCCTAAGTCCTTCTGGGCTGGGCTGCTCTGATCTGTTCATCTCACAGCCTGTATTGGTACTGGGGGTTGCCCCGACAAAGGTGCAGTGCCTTGCACTTGGTCTTGGTAAATATCATGGCCCAATTATTGACCTTGTCCCTCTAAATGGCATCTTGTCCTCCAGATGTGTCAGCCACATCACTCAGCTTTGTGTCACTTGCAAATTTGCTGAGACTGCACTTGATCCCTTTGACTATGTCATTAATGATGATATTAAATAACATCATTTCCAATACAGAGCTCTGAGGAACAGTGCTTGTCACTGTTGACCACTACCCTCTGGATGTCACCATCCAATAAATTACTTATGTATGTTCATGATGGTCATAAACCTGATCTTTGCTTACAGTGGGAAGTGCCTTGCTTCCCCAGTCCCTCTCCTGCTGTCCATCCACTTGAGAGGTGTGGGGAAAGAGGTTGCCATTGAAGAATGAGGCAAAATAGACTATCTCAGCTTCTTCCTTAAAAGTAAAATTATTGACAGTTTATTAGAGTTGTTTATGGGGTGTGGCACTTTGTGGAGGTTGAGATGTCATCTAATCAGAGAATACAGGGGCTATAGAAGCACAGTCAAGATCTTGGCTTTTTTGGGAAGGTTTCTGATAAACCAGAAGGAATGTTGTCTGGGAAAGTATTTAGGATATTGGAGGAGTATTTTCTTTTTGTTCTGTATTTTGTATGGTACTTTGTATACTGTAACATTAGTGCCTGATTTTCAGGAAGGTCTGAGTATGGTAGATCTTGATGATTGGAAAGAAGGTGTGGATATTTTCTTCAAGGGAGTCACTATGGATTGCTGGGCTGTTTTTTTTTTCTCAGCTATGTTATTCCTCAGTCTTGATGTTTAGAAGAAGTCCCCATTTCCCTGATGGAATTTACTTCTGAGGCTTTTCTCTGCTCCTGGGAGAATGATCTTCCAAGTACTTGTCCACAGAAGGAACTAATGGAAAGTAGGAATCTGATGCTTTAAAAGGATCTGAGAGCTTCCATTTCCCCAAATGGTGGCTGTTGCCTGATCTTGATGTTTACTTCCTTTGTCATCAGAAGCATAATCTTGAGTAATATCACTCTTGCCTTTGCTGAATTGGAGACCAAAGAGAAGACAATGGCTACTGAAGTCTTACCAGCTAACACCACCCATTTGTCCTCAGAGAATCCTTTAGGCTGGAAAAACCCTAGGAACATCAAGTCCAGCCATTAACTTAGCAAGTCTACCAGTAAACTGTATTCCTAAGTGCCACATCTACATGGCTTTTAAATACCTCCAGGAATGGGGATTCAACACTAGGCAGCATATTCCAATCTTCAACAACCCTTTCCATAAAGAGATCCTTCTTCATATCCATTCTAAACCTCCACTGGTGCAACTTGAGGCCATTTCTTGTCGTCCTATCAAGGACAAAAGACTGACCCCCAGCTGACTGCACCCTCCTTTCAGGTAGTTGTAGAGAGCAATAGGGTAATCCCTGAGCCTCCTCCTCTCCAGTCTAAACACCTCCCTGAGCCACTCCTCACAGGACTCATGCTTCAGACTTTTCACCAGCTCCATTGTCCTTTTCTGGACACACTCCAGCAATTCAGTGTCTTTCCTGTAATGAGTGAGAGGCCCAAAAGTGAATACAGTGGGCCTCACCAGTGATGAGAACAGGGAGATGATCTCTTCGCTGATCCTGCTGGCCACACTCTTGCTGGTACAAGCCAGGATGCTACTGGCCTTCTTGGCCACCTGGGCACATGCTGGCTCATGCTCAGCCAATGTTGACCAGCATCCTTGGGTTCTTTGCGTCGGGCACCTTTGCAGACACTTGGCCCTCAGCCTGCAGCACTACCTGGGGCTGTTGTAACATGTTGGGTCCCCAAAGGGCAAATCTGCACTGCCTGCTCTGAGGGAGCCCAGGTTTGGGGCACCCAGGGGCTGAATTACGGCAAAACAATGCCATGAGATTAGTTCAAAAGTTCTACTTATGGTAAGAATGATTTAAATCTTATGGTAGGTTGAAAGGTCTGCAGCAGCAATGATTTAAACTTTTCTGGACAGCCACAGATTAAACTTTTCTGAACAGCATGTGACAATAGTGATCTTTGAACATTCTGCAGCAGCAGTGATTCAAACTTTTAAGCAGACGAAGAAAGGAAGAAGGAGAGATAGGAAAATCGAGGTAGAGAAAACAGATTTGTATCACCACCTGGGGCTCCAGTACTGCCTCTGGTCTCGTTCCTCTGGATGGCAGGTGCATGGATGATGGGTGCATACCCTCACCTCTCTCTGTTGCGCTATTTATAGACTAGTCCTTGCATGTACATTTTGTTATTCTAGAACTTT
Organism: Buphagus erythrorhynchus; assembly: GCA_013400855.1. NCBI lineage: Eukaryota > Metazoa > Chordata > Aves > Passeriformes > Sturnidae > Buphagus > Buphagus erythrorhynchus. The sequence goes on from VZTT01000032.1 coordinate 95,742, forward strand.
TCAGAAGGATGTTGGACAGTCTCATGGTTTCAAATTTGTTTTTTAAAATAGTTACCCAAGATAAGGAAGCTGGTCCTGGAGAAGCACTATGCTGCCTCTGCAAGACCCTCTTTTCTAACCATAACTTATCTAGTTGGCATGGTAACATTCCTTTTCTGTCAAATGTTTGAGACATTAGCTCTTTCAGGTTTAAATTAAGTCTTTCAGGTTTTCAGTCTCTCACACGGTTGAAGGGCAGGACCTGGCACTTGGCCTTGTTCAGCCTCATGTCACTGGCCTCGGTCCATGGAGCCAGCTAGTCCAGATCCCTCTGCAGAGCCTTATAACCCCCTGGCAGATTAATACTCCTGTCCAGCTTGGTGTCATCTGCAAACTGAGTAAGGGTGCACTCAGTTCCCTCATTCACATCATTGATAAAGATACTAAACAGGGCTGACCCCAATACTGAGCCCTGGGGAGCACCCACTGGTCACTGGGCCCCAGCTGGCTCTAACTTCATTCACCAACACTCTCGGGACCCAGCCACCTTAGCACCTGTTCAAGCTAGGAGCATCCCATTTCTCAGGAGATGGCTTTGGGAGATGGTGTCAAAGGCTTTACAAAAGTACAGGTAGACACATCCACAGCCTTTCCTTCATCAACTAACCAGGTCACCTTGTCATAGAAAAACAATCAGGTTGGTCAAGCAGGACCTGGGACCTGTGCTTCACAAACCCACGCTGACTAGGCTTTATCCTCTGGTTGCCTTGCACTTGCCTTATATTGACAGTCCAGATATCTGCTTCGTGACCTTCCCTGACACCGAGGTCAGGCTAACAGGTCTCTAGTTCCCCATATCCTCCTTCCAGCCTTTCCTGTCAACGGGGGTAAATTTGCTTACCTCGAGTCTTTTGTGACCTCCTTGGTTAGCCAGGGCAACTGGTAAATGATGGAGTGAGGCTCATGATGGATGAGCTCAGTGAGGACTTCCTCCAGCTCTCACAGTACCCATCCTGATGCAAAACTCTACTGACTCCCTTCTTATACCTACTTCTAGAAAACACTTCATCGCTCTGGTAAAGTATTGCCTGTGATGTGTTACTTGGTTCAGGTACATATTGACTGTTTCAAACATGGAACTATGCCGTGACTGGCTTGGGACTCTCTCCATTACAGGGTTCTCCCTGCTGCTGAGGATGCTAAATGTCTGTTGTGTTCAGCTTGTCTTTTCTTAAAAAATACATTGGCTTCAGATTGCAGAAAACGGCATGCCAAGGGGCTGGAACATGTGTGACATCTGCATAAGCACCCCTTGATGTTCTTGGTTATTTTTACTTCTGCATTTCCATTTTTACCACTCTACCTAATACTTTGTAATGTAACTCCTCTTTTCTTCTGGTTTACACAGACTTTTGAGAGCTAAAATGCATCACTAATACAGTGTATTCAGAGGCTCAGGCTCTTTCCCACTCAGCATCACTGCAGAAGCAAAGTGCAGTATTAATACTAGAAGAGCTGCTATACTGACTGTTTCTCCTGGCTGGCTGCCAATGGTCTAAACAGATCTGTACACCAGTGGGGAAGTACTTCTGATGTAAGAAAGTGAATTTGCTTGTGCCAGGCAGCAGACTCTCTGCTCTGTACCAAAGGATTTGGGCAGTGAAATAGGTTCAGGATGCTGAATGTTGGTAAAGTTGTGGTTCTGCAAGGTTGTCCTAGAGTTAAGTAACACTACCCCAGTATCTTAAGTAGCTCTTTTAAAGCAATAGCTGAGAAAAGTTGTCTGTCTGGCCATGCTGATGTTTCTTTGCCCAACTGGTGTTTTGCTGTAAAACTGTTCTGATGTTACCTCCCCAAGGTGGCTGAACTGGTGTCCAGCATGCTGTCTGGGAAGGCTGTTGTTGTCTCTCTCCTGTGTTTCATACACACACTAGATAGGTTGCTATAATTACTGCCCTTTAAAACAAGTTATGTCTTCCGGTGCAATTGCACTGTAGAACAGAGATAGCTCTATGTAAAGCCATTACCCTTGCTGGGTGGAAAGAAGGGGAAACTTGGTCTGGCTGGGGTTATCAAGAGCTGCCTCTGTTCCTTTTGCAGTGTCCATGTTTTCAAATGTAAAAGGCTTGTGTGTTTCACTAACTGCTTGTATCATTTCCAGACTTTCTTAGCTGGTGGAGATATGGGGAAGTATTCATTTCTTTGTATGTCCAGAAAAAGAAGCATGTTTTTTTTCTGGAGCAAAAAAGAAATAATGAAATTATTCTTCACAGGAGAGATAACATAGTTCATGAAATGTTGCCACAGAAATCTAAACCATCTGAAAAGCATGTCAAGAGACATGAAAATATGGATTGACCTGCACTTACAGACATGATTATAACTCCTGCACTATGTCTCAAGTATCTCCATGCGTCTCCTGGAGACACATCCTCAGAACCAAGATGGATATAAGAACCACTTACAAAGCTGCCCTTGCAACTTTGTTCAGGACTTCACAGGTAACTTCATTTTTTAAGAAGACAGATCGAAACAGTGCAGTTTTTATTCCTTCTGTATATGTATGCTAACAAGCTGTGCAGGAACCTTGCAGACAGAAATAGGCTGTTGCTAATACAGCCCTGCATTAATGGTAGCATTGAGATCTCTCTGAATTCACCTCCTTTCCATATATAACAGGCCTACAGGAATCCTAGGTAGAAGCAGGCCATGGGAATTCCTGTATTTTGATCCAACAACAGCATTTAGGATGTACTGAACATATTCCTGGTGTACTGCATAGCTGATCCACACATTCAGTGGATGATACTCATCTAAAATATACAGAATTTTCTAGGTCTGACCAGTTCATGAAGCATGAGACCCTTTCTGTGTTTGCTGCATGGTTATTCCATGAACGTACACGAGATGCATGCAGGAAATATAGACACACAATGCACTCCAGCTCTACTGCTGGTAAAACAGGTGAGCTGTGCATCTAACTATGCCCTTGTTTCTCAGTTGCACTAACTTGGTGGCTTGTCTTTGTGGGAGCTTTTATCCCTCCTCTTCAGCAGCACAAATTCTCTTCCCTGTGCACTGGGAGAAAACTTCCAGTTATACAGTTACAACAACCCTACTAGTTTTGGTAGTAAGTTATAAGTAGAAAGTCAGAGGATTTTACCTCCTCTCTGCTCACCTTTCAGCTAGCTAACATGGGTAGGCAGATAGATAGTTTTTGTGTTTCTGTATTTCATTTTATTATGCTGTGCAAATAAAATAGCTTATGACTGGTGCTTATTATTGCAGATTTGTCCCAATTTACACAGTCAGTATTTTTCTTGGAAATCAAAATGATAAAAGAAGTTGGAGAATAAAAGGTATGTGAATGCATTGTTAAAATTAACTGGCTGAAATGATTGAGAGTTAAACTTTATTCCAGCTGCTGCTTGTTTGCAGCTGCATGTTTGCAACAGCATAAACTGCAGTTTGTACATCAATGCACAGGAAATGTCCATTTAGAATGACTTGAGTTGTGAAGACTATGACCCACAGGTGCAAAATACCTATATCTACACCCTTTTGAAGACATTATTTTGCATAGGTAATGTGACCAGATGGTGTTCATTGGAATAGCTTCAGTGAAACCAGTAAAAAGTGGAGGATCTGTTCATCTCTGTTTAGATATCCTTAACTTCTCAATATCTGAAACATATGTATATTTTTGGTTCTTTTCAGTGTTTAGGTCAGCATCTTAAGTGTAACTCCAGAGCTCTAATAAAAGGTATCACAGCCACATTTGGTTATAATTTACAGTATTTTTCCAAACACTGCAAATGGAAATCTTTGTCCAAGTCCCCTCAAAGATGGAGTTGCATACTGAATGAATTCTCTTAAAGGCCCAGGTTCAACAAGAAATGCAAGTTTTCATCGTGCTGTTCTCTAAGCATTGCTAGGTTTTTAGTGATCCCTACTGTTGTGGTATAACCCCAGCTGACAGCCAAGCCCCATGCAACTGCTCACTCACTTCACTACCATCAGGATCAGGGAGAGAATCAGAATGGTAAAAGGTAGAAAACTCATGGGTTGAGATAAAGACAGTTTAATAGAGAAAGCAAAAGCCACGCACAAGCAGAGCAAAACAAGGAACTAATTCCCTGCTTCCCATGGGCAGGCAGGTGTTCAGCCGTCTCCAGGAAAGCAGAGCTCCATCACAGGTGACAGTGACTTGAGAAGACAAACACCATCACTCCAAATGCCTGTCCACAATCTCCTTACCCCCCCCTACTTTATGTACTGACCATGATGCCATGTGGCCTGGAATGTATGTGTGGTCAGTTCGGGTCACCTCTCCTGGCTGTGTCTCCTCCCAGCATCCCAAGCACCCCTAGCTTCCTCACCAGCGTGGAGTACAAAAAGCACAAAAAGCGTTGGCTGTGTGTAAGCCCTGATCAGCAATAACAAACCATCTCTGTATTATCAGCTCTTGTATTCAGCAGAAATCCAAAACACAGCCCCATACCAACCACTGTGAAGAAAGTTAACTCCACCTCAGCCAAAACTAGCACACCTACCCAAGTGTGAAATTTTGGAACATTGTATTCAATTAATTATCATAACTGAAATATTGGAACAGCACCTAAAATAGTGCTGCTTTGGTAATAAGTTACCTTTCCTACTGTATTGTCCTAGTCTTTCCCACTGAACACATCATATACCAAATGACACTGTAGGGTTAAGTTGATGCTATTGCTTATCACGCTTCATGTCAGATGACTTTCCAGCTCCTCCTACCTAGGCTACACATGTAACTGTTTCTACCTATCTCCAGATATGTAATCTAACTTTAATTTAGTCTTGCTTTGTTGTAGGGAGATGTGCCTAAGCCCCTAACAACATATGGTTCATATCCTGCATTCCCTCCTGTATCCCTTAATGTTTTCAAGATTGTGCTACATGGGAAGCTATTAATATCTATGATTAACAATTAGAGTTACAATAAAAATATAACATATTTTGAAGGAATAGTAGCACTGCTGGCTTACACTAAGTAAAATAAATTCATAACGCCTATGAGGTCTCCAAACGTGTAGAGCTTAAAAATTTTAAAGATTGAAGACAGATGGACTTGCTTATCATGTTTTGAATATTTTGCAAGAGCTGTGGTTACATCCAAAATGCACAGAATGTTCTCCAACAAAGATGATGGGAGAACCTGAAAAGTTTTTTAATAACTCTTGGCTGGCGGCTGAAATGTGATGTCTCTGAGCAAACCTCTTCTTGGAGGTGGTCTGAATTTCATTAGCTTCTCACTTTTAAACACTTTATTAATGCATTTCCTGTAAAAACATATCAGTATATGTTCCTGGTTCACTCTGTTAGACTGTTCTCCAGGACAATGATGTACCCAAGACATGGGCACAAGGTCAGCATCTCACCACTGTGGTGGTGCCTGGGCCTCTCCTACTTCCCAAGGGAAACAGGAGTGCCAAATTCTGATTGGATTGAAGAGTTCAAATATCCTAATACAAATATCCTAATTGCATCATTTACTCTATAGTACTTCGACATCTAGACTTCCTTCCTATGCAGTCAGCTGGAAGCTTATTTTTCTCATGACTCTTAGTGTGGTTTGAAAGGAAGGAAAATTAAAAAAAGAAAACAAAAACCACCCCTTGGGTTAGCTCCAAGACCATTTCAACTTCCTACCAGTAACCATAATGATCTCTAGGGAAAGTTGCACAAAATTACTAGTAAGGGGAAAAAACTATGGTCTTCTGACTGCAGTACTGGCCAGAGAGTTAGGCAGCTTTGCAATAGGTTCCTTATTTCCCTGATGTTCTGTCAAGAAAGGAACATATGAATGTCCCTAAAACACCATCTAAAATGTTTTCTTAGTCATAAATTTGGGTAGCAAGATTTCTGGAATATGGGCTGATTTTGTAATACAATTCAGTGTTTCACATTAGTGCAAACTTGTTCTGCAAATTCCAGCACAGTTTTTCTAATAAGGAAGAACTGGGACAGAGTTGCAAGTTCTTTCTCAGTTTCTGTTTGTTCTGACAGCAGGAGCACCATGGAGAGCAAAGCCAAGGGTCAAGGAAATGCCACACAGCACAGCTTGCTAACACCAAAATGAGCGGCAAGCCTCGGAAGCTGGCAAACTGTTGGCAGCAACCCAGCTGGGCAGCTGAGGAATCGGGTCAAGACACCAGGCCGAGTGAGAAGGTGGAAAGAGGAAGGATAGCACTGCAGCTTAGCCTTTAGAGTGCAATGGTGGACATCGGGTTCTCCTTGTCCTACAGGTGCTGCATGAGACATCTGAACAGCCTTCTGCAGACACAGGCATACTCTGTGCTCAGAGCTAGCCACAGCCCAGCAGCAGGAAGGTGTTTGAAACAGACCAAAGGCACTCCCTTGATGCTACTTTCATGATTCCTGGTTTACTGAGCATAAGGACAGCACCCACTCAGTTTCCTGCAGAAAATGTCTCTGTGAGACTGAGAATACTATTTAATCTTCCCTCATGGTATTTCCCCATCTCTTTAGGCATGAGTGAGTACAGCCTATTTGATTCAAATTTCTGTGTAGATGCAGAGCACTTCTGGAGCATTAACACACTAGTGTATAATGTATTCTACACTTGCTCTTTGAATAAGATTTGTGAACACTACATCATAAACAAATATTTATTGAAGTAGCAAGTGTAATAATCATAATATGATATGTGGCTAAACTTGTCAAAGAATTTCAGTTGAGCATTTCAGTATGATTCCTCTTTCATTTCAGATGACTGTGTGTTACAGAATGAACCAAAGACAGAGCAAATCTGACCAAAGAAAGGTTTGGCCCATCAAAAGAGAAATTTTACCACAGAACAATTGTCCAGAACGACTGTTTCTACAGGGGACTGGTTGCCACTCAGAGCTGCAAACCTCTGAATCTGCTCCAGAAAAGCAAGGCTCCCTTTGATTACATAACCAATTACGGAGTGAATTATGGATGGGCAGAGTCAAATAAAATTAATTGAGTAAGTCCAAGTACTGAGTCCTACACTTTGGCCACAATAACCCCCTGCAGTTCTATGGGCTGGGGACAGTGTGGCTGGACAGTGCTCTGGCAGGAAGGGACCTGGGGTTCTGGTTGGCAGCTGGCTGAACATGAGCCAGCAGTGTGCCCTGATGGCCAAGAAGGACAACAGCACCCTGGCCTGTGTCAGGAATAGTGTGGCCAGCAGGAGCAGGGAGGTCATTCTTCTCCTGTGCTTGGCACTGGTGAGGTCACACCTTGAGTGCTGTGTCCAGTTCTGTCCCCTCAGTTTAGGAAGGACATTGAGATGCTTGAGCATGTCCAGAGGAGGCAACGAGGCTGGAGAGGGGCTTGGAACACAAACCCTGTGAGGAATGGCTGAGGGAGCTGGGGTTGTTTAGCCTGGAGAAAAGGAGACTCAGGGGTGACCTCATCACTCTCTACAACCTCCTGAAAGGTGGCTGTGGTCAGGTGGGGTTGGTCTCTTTCTTCAGGCAGCAACTGACAGAACCAGAGGACACAGTCTTAGGCTGCACCAAAGGAAATATAGACTGGACATTAGGAAAAAGTTTTTTGTGGAAAGAGTGATAAGGTGCTGGAATTCTGGGGAGGTGGTGGAGTCACCATCCCAGGATGTGTTTAAAAAAAGACTGGATACATCAGTGCCATGGTTTAGTTGAGGTGTTAGGTCATGGGTTGGACTCAATGATCTTAAAAGGTCTCTTCCAATCTAGTAATTCTGTGATTCTGTGATGTGCCACTTCCTCGGGTGAAACATTATGTCGTAAAATTCAAAAATACAAGGACAATTATGTTTCATTTGATGGCCTCACTACACACAAATTTTCTTACCAGGGGTGGGCTGGTCAGCCAACCAAGCTTCCAAAACCATACCAAAGCTAGGCCCTGTCTTCCTTTCTCCACTATAACTGAATTTCAGGAAAAACACAAAACTTGACTACAGCCTCCTGTATTCACCAGAAAACCGGATGCACATCTTCCTTCTCTGGAGAAAATGGACCTTCACACCACTTCTTGGACAAACTGGAAGCATCCAAATGAAAAGCCAGCCAAGATGTGTCAAACTTTGGCCCAGTTTAATATAATTACTGAACCATTTAATAGCAGTTTTACAGTAAAGGATGACTATAGGCCTTGGCTATGAAATAGACTAAAACCTATCACTCATGCCCAGACTTTCCCAGCAAAACCAATAGATTTCTTGACTACATTTTGGACCCATCATGGGCCTCATTCACTCACAGTTATATAAACCTATAAACCTGTCTGATCAGGCCCAAAGCATGCCACTCTCCTAGATGCTAAAACAACCTACACTGCCAGTTACAAAGGGCATTGTTAGATGCCTGGCCCCTTACAAAGACCCACCCCAGTCACACCTTTCAGAAAACTGATGCTGACAGCTTGATTTTGTTTATAACCTTCTTTTAAACCAGTTCTTGGTTTCTTATTTAGAGAACTCTTAAAATAAACTTAATTCCCTGGCACTGACTTTTTCTGGTTAATTTGTACAAGTGAAGAACATAAAATCCAGGGAAAAGATATTGATTTATGTTTCTCTGAATTTTTTTTCATTTTTCCCACCTAACTCTTGCTCATTAATTGAGAGATGTTGTCCTCCTGAGACAATAATAGAAAGATCTCTTAGTAATAACTTTATTATTGATGTAAAGGAGGTTCAGCTATGTCCATAAAAACAGAGATAAAACAGGTGAATTGCATGATGTGAAATGACATGTAAAAGTCATTGCAGGGTAAGAAAGTCAGAGATCCAGCCTTTTTCAGTATTCCCATTAAATACACAAACAAAAGGTACAATTACGGGATAAATATGGAATATTGCACTTTCATAAATCGTGTCACTGTGCTGCCCAGAACTAGTCTATCAGATGGGAGGTTTTTGTGCCAAAGATACCACCCTAGGCTGACACCTTGTAAGAAAAGTTTTTCAGTAAAAGCTCTTCACTTTAGGGTTCTGGATGGATACCAGAAACAACAGAGTTGAAATTGTCACATGTTGCTACAGCTCAGCCAGCACTAGAGTTGCATTATGTTTTGAATGAGGCCAGTATTAAGCTTCTGACCCAAACTGTTCATTTCTTTGTCCAGAGTGCTTCCTGTAAGCTTATGAGTGTTCTATTAGCACTATGAAACTTTCTGACTTCTTAAGCACATTCTACTTTCCTAAATCCTCTTCTCCCTTACTCCTGGCAGCTGTGGCTGTTTCCTGATTATTTAGCTCAAGTGCTAGCTAAAGCTGTTGCATGCTTGATGATTCTTGTGGGTCCCTTCCAACTCAGGATACTCTGTTTTTATATGATTCTGTGAAAGGCTTGTGTCTGACCATCAAAGCAGTATTTAAAGAGGAAGATAATTTTCTGTATAAAGGTATATTAAAACTTTGGAAAAGCTTGGAAACCTGTTGGGATAGAAATTCTTCCTAAGTGCTGGCAAGTTAAAGCCAAACATTTGAAAGCATGAATGCTTAACTGTGAGGGTGGGAAGCCACTGGAGCAATACCTTAGGGGCACAGTGGTTCTGCTTCACTTGAAGCCTTTGAATCAGTCCTAGAGGCCTTTTCTAAAAATATGTCCTAGTTCAATGAAAAATTATGTTCCTTGCATCAGGAACAACTAGGTAAATCTCTACAAATTACACTGTACAAAAGGACCAAACTATGCAGTCATTGATGACTTCACACAGCCTTCAGAAATTCAGTAATCTGTAAAATATTCACTTGCCTGTGTTGGAGCCCTGGATACTCTATAGTGAGGTATTGACCTAGAGTATGTTTGGCATTTTTTTTTAACTCATCCGATTTTACCAGCCAGTATTCCTGAACTTCATTTCTTTAATATTGAATTTCTACAAAAAAAACCCTTTTTCTTTCCCATCTTTTTATCTAGTTGTTTTTCTGATTTTCTTTATCAACCTGTAATCCTGCCAATTCTGAAATAGAATTTATATGAAAAAAACCAGCTGAGGCTTGTGACTGCAGAAAAGATTGTTCTTTTATGCATAAGAGCTTTCCAACAGTTCTTTCAACACTTTGATATGAGACTGGCAGGAAATGCAAAGCAAGGAGAGTCTAGCATGTAAAATTATCTTTATTACATGTTTGTGTGGATATTTTTTGCTGGGTGGATGTTAGTCTTATCAAGCTCAATAGCAAAGCAGTATGCCACTTAGTACTAGTAATTGCTGGGTTTTGAACATTAACAATGGGAATCTTGATTTTCCATGCAGTGGGCCAGCTCATACCAGCATCAAGCAGACACAACTGGTTTAAATGCAACACTTTCAGAGCACGAGACACAGGGTTGGTTGTGGGTTTTTTTGTGTGTTTTTTTTTTTTGTTGTTTTTTTTTTTTGTTGTTTTTTTTTTTCTTTTTTGTTTCGTTTTTTCTGCTTTGTATCCCTATGTGTTAAGAATTTATTAAAACCAATATATGATAACACTAAAGAACAAAGTGATTTCTGTTCTGTGACTTAAGGTGTGGCTCCACAGAAGTTTAAGGCCAGTTAAAGCTTGGGCTGCTGCAGTTTCTCCTTTTGTCCTTCTACAGCTGTATGGTTTCCCATTGTCCCTCTTTTGGCAATAACATTAATGCTGTCTGACTGCATGATGGACTAAATCAGAAGGCTTACCTTCCTGGGTGCAAACCAGTGTTTTAATAAGATTAAACCCCATTTATTTAATTTCCCTGAAGGTGTACATGACACAGACATGCTATAATCAACTTAGGTGCAGATGGTCAGTGAAGTATCACATGGCTCAGGTAGCCCAGACTTGTCTTGGCAGTCCTCCTTCTGCTCAGTAGTGTGTTTAAAGTAAAGCAGCATCTTCTGTGTCTGGAGTTTAATTTTGTTTGAATTAAGCAGTGTCATTAGAAAATCAGCATAAGAGAAATACAGATAATTGTATAATTATAATTTGGAATAAAATTGAGGCGTTTAATACAGAAAATAAAGTTGGGCTGCTCTACAGTACACAGGATTTGGTTACTGTTTTCATGCAGAATGAGTTAAAGGCTAACCATGAGAAGTTATTTTTATCTGATGTTTGTGCCAGTTAACCTTAATTTTTTCTTAGTCATCACATTCTCAGAGAGAGAGAACTACAAGTCGGACACCCTGAGAAAGAGCTTAAAATGTCACTGACCTGCACTATGGGCTTGTGTAATTGCTATTGAAGTTACATAGTGAAGGAGGAGGAAAATGAAACTATACCTGTGTGCATGGCAGCCCTAGGTGCTAGTGATAGATAAGCAAGCACTTGTTCAGAAACCTCTCAGATGCTCTGTAGAGATCTTGCCTGTTTTATTGGAGAGTAGGGAGTAAAAAATACTACCTGGCCCAACTTCTAGTGTTGAGAGCAGCCTTGAGGAGCTGATGGATGTCAGCTGGACCCAAGCCATAGGAAAGTGTGTTGCCTTCCTAGGGCCAAAGTAAGAAACAACCCAAGAAACTTCCCATGCTGGAAAGGCCAACTTATTATCACCTGCTGCTGGCTTTCAGCTGAGTACTGATGACATCCCAATAAGGCAGCTGTGGACAGTCAAGAGCAACCTCAGGGCCTTGGGATGAGATGGGGCAAAACCCAGGAAAATCACATGGAGGAACACATGACTTCAAGAGTGGAGGGAGGGAGGGAGGAAAGAAGGCTGGCTTTCCCTTGGTTTGGATTGGGGTAGGGAACACCTAGGCAAACCTGACATCCACAAATCCATGGGTCCTAACAAGATACATCTAGAAACATTGAGAGACCTAGCTGGGCTGCTTGTTGTCATCTTTGAAACATCATGGAGGATCAGGAGAGGTGCCTGAGGACTGGAAAAAAACCAAATCTCACCCCAGTGTTCACAAAGAGTAAGAAGGAGGACACAGGGGACTACCAGCCAGTCCACCTCACCTCAATCCCTGGAAAGGTGATGGAGCACCTCCTTCTGGAGGCCATCTCTATCCATATGGATGACAAGAAGGAGATCAGGATGGAGCCAGCATGGATTCAGCAAAGGGACATCATGCATGGCCAATCTGATTGCTTTCCACAGTGAAACAGCTGCCTGGATAGATGAATGAGGGGAGAGCAGTGGATATTGTTCTACCTGGACTTCAGCAAGGCTTTTGACACTGTCTCCCACAACAATCTCATAGGCAAACCCAGGAAGTGTGGCTGGATGAGGGCACAGTGAGGTGGACTGAGAACTGTCTGAATGGCAGATCCCAGAGGACTGTTATCAGTGGCACAGGCTCCTGTTGGAGGTCTGTCACAAGTGGTGAGCCCCAGAATCAATAGTGGGCCTGGTATTGTGTAACTTCTCCATCAGTGACGTGGATGAAGGAAGGGGCAGGTGCCTCCTCAGCCAGTTCATGGATGACACAGAGCTGGGAGCAGTGGCCATAGCCCAGAGGGCCGTGCAGCCCTTCAGAAGGGCCTGGGCAGGTGGGGAGATGGGCAGAGAGGAACTGGCTGAAATTCAACAAGGGCAAATGTAGGGTCCTGCACTGGGGAGGAACAACCCCAGGTACCAGCACAGGCTGGGGCTGACCTGCTGGGAAGCAGCTCTGTGCAGAAGGACCTGGGGTTCCTGGTGGACAGCAAGCTGTCCATGAGCCAGCAGTGTGTCCTGGTGGCCAAGAAGGCCAGTGGTGTCCTGGGGTGCACTGGGAAGAGCATTGCCAGCAGGTCACAGGAGGTGATCCTGTCCCTCTGCTCAGCCCTGGTGAGGCACCTCTGGAGTGCTGTGTCCAGTTCTGGGCTCCTCAGGACAAGAGAGACACAGAGCTGCTGGAGCTGGTCCAGCAGAGAGTGACAAAGATGATGAGGACAGGAGCATCTCTTTTGGGAGGAAAGGCTGAGGGAGCTGGGCCTGTTCAGCCTTGATCAGAGATGACTGAGAGGGGACCTCATCAATGTCTGTGAATATCAGAGGAGAGGGTGCCAGTGTCAGAGGGTGTCCAGGCTCTGCTCAGTTGTGCCAGGCAATAGCATAAAAACCAAGGAGCACAAACTGATCCACAGGGAGCTCCACTTGAACATGAGGGAGAACTTTTTTACTGTGCAGTGACCAAGCACTGGAACAGATTACCCAGAGAGGTTGTGGAGTCTCCCTCTCTGGGGATATTCAAGAACTGTCTGGACACAATCCTGTGCCATGTGTTCTAGGATGACCCTGCTTGGGCAGGGAGGTTGGACCAGATGACCCCCTGTGGTCCCTATCAACCCAGCCTCTTCTGTGATTCTGTGGTTCTGTGACCTTACACTCATGATGCAGCCCAAGACAACACTTCTCACTCAGTGAACAAATGGGTGTAAAGAAGGAAATAGCTGGAGTCAACATCCTATTTTTGAAGAATGGATAATGACATCAATACCTAAACATTGGCTCAAGTACAAAGCCTGCTATCAAAAAGTGTTTCAAAACCAAAATGAAAGGATGAAACAAAGGGACTTTGTCCGTGGCAGGGTTGAAAAAGGCATCCTTATACCATGAAGCATGCAAAAAAGAGCAAGGAGGATTTTGCTAAGCAATAATGGATGAAAAACATCACTGTCAAAGCCAGTTACTACACTGGAACTGATTACTGTGATTACTGTCAAAGATAAATGTCACCTATGCACAGGAACAGTTTCATGTATGTACACTGCAGAGGCTGTTTGGAAGGATGGTTTCTACCTACATCCATGAAAACACACGAGAGCTCACCAGCACTACTGATCTGCAGGCAAAGCACAATCTGTTTGGCAAGTCTTAAGTACAAAAGCTGAATTAAGGAGACATGTGCAAACTAAATTTTAGAAGCGTAGCAGCTTAATAGAAGGTTATGAATGTTTTCTTAGCCAGGAGGAACGCAGCACTATTGTTCCTCACCAGGAAAAAGCTGAGCAAAATTACTTAGTCTGTTCTCAGTGGGAAATAAAATGAAATAACCCCAGAAGAAAGTTACCTGTAATAATGGGGGAGATAAATAATCAATTCAGTTTTGACTTGTGTTATATCAGCCTTTCAACAACTTGTGTCTGCAAGGACTGCCAACCCCAGTGCCTTACTGCAGTATGTAAGTAAGTAAGTAATGCAGCAGGCATTTCATATGGAGAAGGTTTGCAGTTGGCAATAGGTGAGAGGACAAAAAATCAGCAAATTATGTACTTATGGTCTAGAAATATGAGCCAGCAGCAAATTTGTGAAAACGTTACCACCACAAATTCTAAAAAATGCTTCACCCAATGCTATAGATTACTAAGGAGAGTCAATTGTCAGCACCTCAAGTGTTTCAGGACTATGAAGGAAGTGTTGAAAGATAAGTGGTATTCTTCAGCATGAACTGAGTGTGTTCATATCACAGAGGGAAGCAGTATAGATCGTGGGCATGCTATTCAGGAGACAGGAAGCAACTGAATTTAATGTGTGAAAAAGCAAACCTTTTATTTGGAAGACAAAAAAAAAAAAAAAATCTTTCCTGAGGCATGGATATGATCTCCCTGAGAGACTGTGTTATCTCAGTTGGAAAGAGGTGTTTGGGCAGAGAACTGAGTTCACTGGAATGGGAAACTTCCATAATGAATATTCTGAACAGAGTTTACTTTTGGCTCATCCCTCTAAAAAATCACTTTTCTCCCTTCTGTAGTAGTGTCTCTCTGCCTCCTTCCCACTTTGGAAGCAGTGGTTTGATGACCTGTGCCTCTCGTCTTTTCTTTTGGGGAAATACTGCTTTGGGGCAATCTGATTTTCACTACTCTATCTGGCTGTGTGTCTGTAGCACAGAGGTTTTTGGCTGCATTTGGAAGAGAAGGAATAGAGTAGGTCTAAAAAAGGCAATGCTATGTTCATCTCTGTGTTCCCTGTTTCCACTAGCTCACTAGTTCTGTGCTTGCTGGTATGAACTGTCCCCAGACTGGTGAGAGGGCTCATGTGGCACTGCCAAACACCGTTACACAGACTCAAGCATACTACTCTGCTGGGCAAGCAGGCCCCTGCTCTGATTTGCTCTCTGTTTAAAAAAAAAAAGGAAAAAAATGCCTGTGAGATCCTCCCTGTACAGCTGGAGTTAATTTTCTGTTATTTGTATATAGTGGGTTAACAGTGAGACTTTTCTTTTTTTGGTAATAAAATCACTAGGTTGTATGTTATTACTTGAAAACTGACTCCATGAGTGTTTCAGAAGGTGAAGTGTTTTAACAAGCATCCACCAACATTATTGGCCATTTATTCAGACTAATAATTTATGCTTTTAAAAAACCAAACCAACCACCACGTTGAAAAGGTTGGGGGGGAAGTCTGCATATAGCCCAAAATAAACTATTCCTCAGTGCAACCATTAGGCACTTCCTTAAGAGAAGAAATCCATCCTGGCTCCTCACTTGGAGAGCAAGCTGTTCATGGCCTGTCTGGTGTGATTCTTCTGGTTCATTATTGTGCTTTCCCATTGTCCCTAGGGGATTTGTATACAAATCATGCAAGATCTTGAAGCAGAAGACTACTTTATAGTGCTAAAGAGTGTAGTAGGTGTAGTAGTAGTAGTAACAGTAGTAGTAGTAGTGAGAGGTGCCCCCATACCCATGTCATCTGAAGCATGTGTGGATAACTACATGCTTACTGTGGAATTGTTCATATCCTGCCACTGCTTTAAAAAAAAGAGTATTTATATGTAACCAGAGTGCAACTCTCTGGTATTCCTTTTCCTTTTAGCTGCATAAAACATAATTCTTTTATTTACAGCTACGCAAATATAAAGCCTTTCTTTGCAAAGGCTTTAAAGGTTAGACAAATTTTCTGCTTTTCCCTTTTTTCCCTCTTCTGAGAGGTAAGCAGCGTGTTAGCAGAAAGGATAGAGAATTGCAACCCAAACTTGCTCTGCTTGCAGAGGGGAGTCTCCTCCTCAGTCTCTGCTCAGCTGAGGCCTCAGCTGATGCAGTCCTGCCTGCCATGCTGCACCCCTCCTAAAATCTCACAGGTTTAGCCAAATTAGCCTGGTCTGTCAACTGACACCTTGGGTATTTGTGTGTCTAGGCAACTGTGGAGACAAGAACAATGCCTCTGGTGAAGGAACAAGTATTGTACTTCAGTGAAAAAGCAGTTGAAAATAGAAATAAATATTTCAAATTGAAAAGGAGGTGCCAATATGTGTATTTTCCACTTATAAATCTAGATAACTTGGGTTGCAGTTACTGAAATGCCTTAGTGAAACATTTATATTAAAAAATATCAAAATGACTATGTATATAAACAGATTTTAGACTTGATTCTGACTGTCTGAAGAGGAGATGTTGGGCTGGAGATGATGAAAAGCAATGTAGGTGAAATAATGGTCAACCGATATGCTTTTGGTGTGAGAAATGTATATGATCGGTAGAAGAAGGAGATCTGATTTTCCCCTCCTTCAATTTTGTGCTAACTCAAGTATTTGACAGGTTTTTTTGTTTACTTTCTGCAAAACTGGACAGTTAATACATGATACCATCGATATATATATATATATATATATATATATATATATGTCTTTAAAAAAGAGGATGAAGGGAATGGTTAAATCGATGATCCCCACGCTGTNCTGCTGGTCTGGGAGCAAACTTGACATTTAAAATACTTTGACGGTGTGTCTGTTAAACATTAGGTAACTGAATGAAGCTTATTTACTCAACTACTGGCTGAAATGATCAGACACTCACTGAAAGCTGACATTAAAAACTTTTGAGGAATTTTATGGTTCTGAAAATCTGGAAAAGACTAAGCTTTTGGTAGACCTTCTACAAATAGAGGTGTCAGGTGATGCTGATCTAGAATAATGTAATCAATTTATGAATCAATGTTAAAGCACCAAACAAATGGTAAGGCCTTTTTGTTTGATAAGGTAGTTCGCAAGAAGAATCCTAACTTTAAAACTAAACAAGCTCCAACTGCAGCCCATATAACTGCATCTAGAGAGCAGGAAAAAGGTTTTCCTGCTAGAGGTTACTTTGGAAAACTCTGGCTATGCCTTCTATTTTTTGAGATCATGCGTGCAGACACAGATGCCTGGAATAGTTCAGTTGTGCTTACCTTGTCACATAAGAGGGGCTGGGAGTAGATCTTCTGTGGGGAGCCTTTCAGCACTGTATTTTTCTGTTTGGTCCAGAACTGTTTTTCTTTTCTGAGGAAAAGTAGTCAGGAGAACAAAACTGGAAGCTTGCTTTTAAGGTTTTGAACACTTTTTGACTTGACTAGTAACTAAAGCCATAAGCATAAGAGACCATAATTATTCTTTTGAGGACATGTATATTCATTTTATACTCAAAACAGCTTCTTCACTTGTTTTACTGAAATGAATGATGAAATTCCCATTGCCTTCAGTACTCTTGCCTGAAGTCTTAGGTCTGGTCTTTGACTTGCTTGTCTGTGTGAGTGTTATTTGCCTGCAGTTTAGGTATTTAAAAAACACCTGCAGGAACATCATACAAGGGAAACTGTCAATAAATCAGAGCAAAATTGCTGTTCCCTTTCAGCAGAGACATATTGTTTGTTTGAAAAGGGTAACAGCTTAGTTTTTAAACTTTTCTTTGTTAAGAAAAAATGCTTTTGGCTTCAATTTTTTTTCTTCTTTCCCCTTGTAATTCAGACCATTACCATAATTCCTTCTGCACACACACCTGATGCTTCAGGTAGCTGTCAGCTCCATTACTGAAGGCAGCAGCAACCTTTAAGGAAAGACTGAATTAACAGGTGTTTCTTCAAGCCTTAGATTGTTGAGGAAAGTTATGTCTTGAAGCATTGCTACTTAAAAAAAAAGGAGTATACTTTTATTGATCTTTATGGTCCTTGGACCAGCTTTATACTTCTGCAAGAGCAGTAGGGGCAAGCCATTAGCAAATAAGAATAAAACACGGCAAATGGAGAATTAAAACTTATCTCCAAGTTAGGGTGCAGAATCTTAATGGCTGAAGACTATTAAAAGGAGAGATAAGACATCCTCCTTTCCCAAGTCAGATACATCATGTGTACTTTGTGTAACAGGTGTGTGCTGCTATCATAATACAGAATAAGGACAGAGAACTCCAACAGCTTTGCTGCTTTGGCTTTTGTTTTTAAGATTAAAAAACAACACATCAGACAGCTGTAGTTAAATAAGTAACCTACATTACTTGTACAAAAAGTTATATAAATACAAGTTGGCTGTTTTGTTTTCTCTTTAGAGAAGGAAAGCATCCTTTTTAAAAATAACCAGTAATTCTTATATTACTGAGATGCTGCCAAGTCACAATTCAGAAGACAGACATGTGAAATTAAATCCACACTGTGCAGAGACAACACAGTGGCCCCTCCAGATCAGATCCTTTGTGTTTATCCTGTGCACAGTTACACAGATACAATGGAACATGTGATAGCTTGAACATATTTTGCTTTTACACAAAATAAAATACTTGCCCATTCTGCATTTTGTTAACTAATGTATCAAAAATATCCATCACATCGTCATCATCATCATTGCTATTATTATGTTATTAAGGAATTGTCCTTCATTCCATGCATAATTATAATTTCACAAGTTAAAAACATCATCCCTCCCTCCTGTCATAATCTATAAAGCACTCTGTGCACAGTGAAGCAGATCCCCAATTAAATGCAAGTGCTATTAAAATTAAGAGAAATACACTATTACTGTTGATTTTAGAGGAACAAAATTCTGGGGAGATTTAAAAAAAAACAAAATAGTTTTATCTGGACAAAATAATGTACAATTATTAATATTGCACTTTTTATACAAGAAATCCTAATAAATATACAGAAAAGATATACATTTACATACACAGAAAGTCATTATTCTTTTTTTAAATAAAAATTTGCACTGCTGCTTATTTCTTGAAGACCCATTTCTACCAAAAGTGTTCACTCCCAGATGTGTTTTGAAGTAAGCCAGTTTGAGACTGTTTAATGTCATGAACCTGGCACTGACCTCAATAATGGACCCCCAGTTTTACCGAAAAATCCACGTCATGAAAGCTGTAGCATGGCAGAACTTGAACAGCATTTCATTAATATATCACAAGGCCCAACAGGAGTTACAGGAGAGGCACAACCAAGCCTTTCATTTAGAGAAGGTCTTGAAGCAAAACCTGAGATCAGGTAGTTCTCCTTTAAACTTCCACAATTCTCAAACTCTCTTCTTTGCAGATTTCCTCTAATTTTAATTTTTTTTTCTGAGCAGAGCAGAGAATCCCCAGGAACTAAAATCATGGAGCACTTCACTGTAGCTGGCCAGGAGGAAAGCCTCATAGCCTGCATGCAGAATCTTGCTATGAGTGTGATGTTTGAGCCTCATTTTTTAGACTGTACCTTTGGGGTGTTATACATGGACTTAAATATCTGCTTTATAGCATCTGTTTTGTTGTGGGAGGCAGCTGGAGAGGAGCAAGTTGCTTACAGATTATTTGCATTAGTCCAATGGTGCTGGTGCTAAAGCCATTCTGTTTCAACTGAGTAGTAACAACCATGAAAAATCAGAATAAAACTCTTGTCTACCAGTTAACCGAAAGGCCTGGCTGCCAAGAAAGAGAAATTTCATGTTAACAGAACAGAAAAACCCACTTCCTCAAGTTCTTTTCCAAAACCCCAAGTCTGAAAGTACGAGAACTTTGGGAAGTAGTACCTCTTTTCTCTAAGTAGTTGTTAGTAGGATGCAGCATGCAAAGTGTCTCCTGTTTATCACGTACAATTTCTATCTTTCCTGCCTATGCTCTCTAGAGAACAGTGTTTGCAGGTTTGTACTAAAGTCTGTCAAGCAGATCATATATGTTCTCCTTTTGCTGGTCAGTTATTAATATCACTGCACCTGTATGCTGAGGGCAACCCTTCAATCCCCAGTCCTCCCTCACAAGCTCAGACTGAAAACATTTTCAGGTGTGTTTTAGACCCACTTATGTTACAGACCATTGTTCAACTTCTCTAGACACCAGATCCTCAAAGATCACAAGGATGTCTCTTGCCTGGTGTAGGAAGGAGAGATGAGTTTAGAAATTAAAAAGGCTTCTAATCTTGGATGTAACAAATAAAACTTATAAAGCAAAATCATGTTTTTGTGTTTTCAAGGTAGTCTAAGAGAGATGAGAGGTGCTCAGCAGAAAGGGACCTAGGGGTGCTGGTCAATACCTAAATATAAGCTAGTGTGTGCCCAGGTACCCAAGAAGGCCAATGGCATCCTGGCCTGTACCAGCAATAGTGTGGCCAGCAGGACCAGGGCAGGGATTGTCCCTCTGTACTGGGCACTGGTGAGGCCACACCTCCAATCCTGTGCTCAGTTTTGGGCCCCTCACTACAGGAAAGGTATTGAGGTGCTGGAGCATATCCAGAGAAGGGCTACGAAACTGGTGAAAGATCTAGAAGACACATCCTATATGGAACAACTGGGGCAGCTGGGATTGTTTAGCTGGAAGGAGACTGAGGGGTGACCACATTGCTCTCTACAACTGCCTGAAAGGAGGTTGTAGTGAGGTGGGGGTCAGTCTCTTCTGCCATGTTTCAAACAATAGGATGAGAAGAAATTGCCTCAAATCTTGCTGAGGAGGCTCAGATAAGATATTAGGAAAAATTATTCACTGAAAAAGTGGCTAGGGATAGGACTAATTTGCCCAGGGAGGTGGTGGAGTCACCAACTCGGGCGGTGTCCAAGAAGAATCTGGATGTGGCACCCACAGATAGTATAGGGGTGGGTATGGTAGTGCTGTTAATGGTTGGCCTAGATAATCCTGCAGATCTCCTTTGATCTTGATGATTCTTTGATTCTATAATATGATGCTAGGTTTTTACTCTCTTCCTCACCTGATTCTTGGTGTGTCCCTCAGGCATGTACACAGATTGAGGGGAAGCCCCACTCCTCTCATAGCCATTTCTTGGTGTCATGGTCTCTCTGACTCTTTGTGGTCTACCCTCATGACCATGTTTATCTGCATTCTGTCTCCCAGATTCACAGAAGGGAAAACTTGTCAAGTCCCTTTTTAACAATGATTTGTTAAAGGGATTTTTTTAAAGGGAAATAAATAAATAAAATGAAAAAGATCATTCCATCCATCTGTATTTTCTGCAAAAGCCTTTGCTCAGTGAAGAAAAGGCTGTGATCCCCTTGTTCCTCCATTTTCATTTCATCTGTCTTCAAGATTTTCCACAAGTCCCACAGCAACGTGACTTAAATTGGGTGAGCTGGCAGAGTTTGAGCTGCTTCACTTTCTCACAGTACCTTGTGGTGTCTCTGCACTCCACTGCCAAAGGGGAAACAAGAAGAAGAAATGGTAATGAAGTTATGAACAAAGGATTTCTTACCTGAGAACATTCATCCTTGGGTGGCCAAGAGGACCTTTGTGTTGGGAGGTCTTATTGTGAGCATGAGTTTGACTTGCTGCAAAGACTGAATGTGGACTGCATGTCCACAGGATCGGCGAAGATTTGGTGGGCAACATTTATTTTCAGAGCTTGGGGAAGGGGCTTCTCAGGCTGCTCCAACACAGCTAGTTTGTCATATACCGATATTTTAGAGAGGCTTTAGGAGTTTCCTAACAGTTAAACCAAAGATGAAGAAGTAAATGAAACTGGATACTTGTTTTAATGGAGTAGCTCAGAGACACTTTGGCCAGCTTTCCACATTTGAAAAGCCAGTGTGTGGGAGTGTTACCCCAGCTGACTGGAAGTTGTCTTGTGTTTTTCACAGGTTAGAAAACACCCAGCATGAAGATGTTAAGACATCTTTTGAACTCCTCTAGGGCTTAGGTTCTGGTGTCACTTGTACAGTTTTTGAGGCCCACAGCTTCCTGCTTTTTAGTTTGGAAAACTGTCCAGTATCCCTGCAAGACTTTGGAACTTGGGACATTTCTGTATAGCAGAAAGAGATTGGAGTGTCAGCAAAGGTCCTGCTTTTGATACCTGTGAACTCCCTCATTGCTTCAGCTTCCATTAGGGCCCCCCAAACTCATGAGTTTGGACCTATGTAGTCCACTTTGTCTCTGCTGAGAGAGAGCACTAGAGCTGGTGTGAATTTAGCAAGCACATGTGGGTTCTGCTACTGCATCTGCAATGCTTGCAAAGCAACTGGCCTGCAAGATAAAGGATGCGAGCTTAATTTCCCAACAGGCACATAGTCTGTTCTCTTTTGTTCATTTTTTTTTTTTTAATTAGTAACTTTTCTAGTCCCGTGGCAGGCCCAATTTTGTTGCTTGTAGTCTGAAAGAAAGCAGTCTTGCCTGCTGGAGTTCCCATCATCCACCTACCCACTGGATTTGGACTACAGCCATATGTATGGTTGTGATTCATGTTTTTCTTTCTGTCTGTACCATTAACTGAAAGTTAATCGTAGAATCATAGATTGGTTTGTGTTATAAGGGGACATTGTATATCATCTAGTTCTAACCCTCCTGCTGTGGACTGGGATGCCTTTCACTGGACCACGTTGTTCAGAGTCCGATCCAACCTGTTCTAGAAAACCTTCATGGATGGGGTATCCGCAGCTTCTCTGGGAAACCTGTGCCTCAGGTTTACCTCATCACCCTCACAGTAAAGAATTTCTTCCTAATATCTAATCTAAAACTACTCTGTTTCAATCTGAACCCATTCCCCCTCGTTCTGCCACTAAATGGCCTTGTAAATAGTCTTGCTCCATCTTTCTTCTAAGTTCCCTTCAAGTACTGGAAGGCCACAAGTAGGTCACCTAAAAACAGGGCTGTACAATCCCATTTCTCTCAGCCTTTTGTCATACAACAGGTGCTCCATCCCTCTGAATTTGGTGGCCTACTCTGGACTTGCTCCAGAAGACTGCATGAATTATTTCTCATGCTGTTAGAAAGGGGACACAATCCCAGCACGAACACCATTGCCAAAAGCCTCCACAATGGGCAGCATTCCTCTCTGGGGTGCTGAGCTTTAGACACTGGATTTTTAACAGGTCTGGGCTGGAAGTTCCCCAGGATGCCCAGCTGCAAGGTCCAGTGCTGCATTTCTGAGAGATGACTCTCCCTTCTTTCCTACTCCTGCACCACTCTGCCTCCCCCCCTCTCAGCAAAGTACCGTTTTCACAGGGTGTGATGTTGCAGCGCTGCCAGTTTGCTGGTCTTGGCCTCCAGGAGCAATGGTGGTCCATCACGGGCTTGTTGGTGCGGATGTGCACGCAGTCCACACGCCGTGACTGGAAGCCGTAGTTTCCGCATGTAGCCGTGCAGACGGTCCATAGGCTGACCCTCCAGTGCACACCACAGACATCAGTCCAGCAGTTCTGCGTGCTCAATGGCCTGGGACAGGAGGCAGAGAGGGAGGGAGGGAGGTCGGGAGGGACAGCAAACATTACATATCCCAAAGGTAATTCGCTCAGAGCACTGTATGGGTCAGATCTTCAAAAGCTGCCAGGTGAGGCCAGCAGTTTTGAACTGCTCTCAAGGACCAGACCCTCAGTGGGTGCACATGGTATACCAACACCAGGCTAAATGACCATTTGAGCACTTTGAGGATTTGGCTGAAATGCCCTCTCCACAAAGGGCCAAACCAGAGATCTGCTGAAAGGTGAAATGAGTGGTGACCAATGTGGTCCAGCAGGACTTTGTAACATTTTTGGGGCTTTACAGCCAGTAGGAACAGAACCAATTCTCTGAAACTCTTCTTTTTCTTTCAAAACAGTCTCACAGAAGATGTATAGGCGCACTTGGTTCATATCTATTTGTCACACAGGTAGTGAAAAGACATGAGTGGGAGCTAACAAGCCAATTACATTAATATTCAGTCATGATCAGTCATGATTTACATACCTGTCTCATATAAAGTAAATGTCTTTACAATGTTGACAGTGGAGTTTATCTGCAGGAAAACAAAATCTGTGGAGACCCTGTTTTTTCTGTTAGAGTTTGTGTTTAAATAAGGGAGAAGACTGTATCTTCCTTAAGAAGGTATAGCATAGCCTTGCAGTCAGGATTTGGCATGCATAGAAGATTTTCCAGTTTTTGGCCAACTGGCCTGAAGCTCATAGGAACAAATAGGGAAGTCTGGGCTATAAGCCTGGTAAGATTTGTTACACATGGCAGTACAGGTTGCAGTGTGATCTTTTTGTTACATAGGGGAAACCCATAAGTTTTCATGTAAGTCACTAGTCCACTAAATATCTCTGAAAAGGCTTGTGGGTTCAGACATAAGACATTTCTCTCCTACCTTGGTAAGGAACTGCATTGATCAGATAACACAGAAGTCCCATCTTTGGTCTGGCAAAATACCTGTCGGTGCTGTACAGCCAGTCGTGGTCCAATGCAAGGCCCGTTACACTGGGAACACAGAAGATTCACTCAGGGGAGGTACACAAGACAGGGCATATAAGACAGGGCCAGTTCCACTTTTATAAAACTGCTAGTGAAATAAAGTGTATAATGCCATCCTGAGACTGTTGAGATTCCAACTGCTTTCTGCACCTCTGTGGGCTCTGAAGGCTGACTGTGCAGTCATTTTCTGCTCTACCTCATTCTCCTCCAGCAGTATTTAAACTACATTTCTGTATCTGCTCTGTAGATTCATTGCCTCTTCTCTTCAATAATTTAATCTTAAACACATCTGTTAGGGGAAATTAAATGCTCTCATACCATTAACCAAGAGCCTAAGATACTTACAGGAAATCTCAATACATTACTTTTACTGTGCATTTTGCATCATATGAATTGGCCAATTAACTAAGAATGCATTGAATCAAGGATATATTACACTCCATTTAATAACTTAAAAGCATTGAAGGGCAGTAAACAAAAGCAGGAAGCATGAGAAGCACAAAAGATATACAAGCTTGCTCCAAAATTGAGGCTATCCTAACATATTCAAGGTTAACAATTACATTTCAGTTTAACTCTCCTAATCCTCTCCTTTGATTAAAACATAACTTGGCATGTATTTGTGCTATTTTAGAATTACATCAACTGTTAGGAAACTGTTTTTCTAAGTATCTGGAAATTATATCCAAGAACAAACTGAAGGTTGAATAAGAGGTCATCAGTGTGAAGCAGGAATTTTTGCCGGGGGATGGATGCTGACCAATCCCTCTGTCACCTCCTCTCCCTCTTCAGTAGGAGCCATATTCCACACTACCATGCACTCCTCAAATAATATGCCCTTCCACCTGCTATTTCTTCCCTCCCTGACAACTGGGAGAGAGAAGCAGTAACTGCCAGGTTTCCAGCCACTTCCAGCCAAATGTCTTGCTGGAAATGTCATTCACTGGAGTGTGTGGAGCATTTCTGTGATATCTGCAGGGGCTAGCAGTCCTCATCACCAGCAAGCCTGAGTCACTAGTTTGAAAACACAAAGTGAAGAACAAAATGCCAGGAACATTAAATGAAGGAAAGGAACTAAGTCTAGAGATAGGGGTAGAGCAGGTAGGCTGTTTATTTTCTTTGTGAACTGGGGAAGTTGATTGCTACACCTGCACAATGGGTGATCTGATACCCCACAATACCACCAAGCAGGTCATCGATCCACTGAGCCCGTGGTACATTCCTAGCTATGTGTAACAGTCTTCTGGCTTGGAGACTGGGCAGTATGCAATCATGTGGAACTTGACCTTTTTTTATTAAGCTAGGTAGAAGAAATACATGATAATGCACAGAGATTATGTCTAAAATTCAGAAATTAATTCTGAACTGATTGTCTCAGCTGAGTATGATGTCATGGGGAATAATATAGCTCATAATAGTTTCTGCAAAGATGACCCAGTCCTTTCCTGAAATTCCATAGGGAGTGAAAATTTTCTTCTTTGATAAAAAGTGATAATTCCAAGTTTAACTTGTGATACAATAACTCAGTCACCTTTCAAGATTTGAACAAATATGCTTTCAAGTAGTGAACAATAACATGTTCTAGTAGCTGAAGGCACTTTTTACTACCAGTACTACCACTTTTTATAAAAAAAATGTTGTCTTGGCTTGCAAAGCAGGATGTAACAGAAAGTACGTATTCTATCACCATCTGTTGAAACCAGGTGGGGCAGTGATACTTCTCTCCGTGGGACATATCCTCTGCTAATGAGCCATCTGTTAAAACCAGGTGGGACAATATTCTTTATCTTTTCCATGACCCATCCTTCCTCCAGGAAGATATCTTCTATTAATGGGCCATTGAGTCCCACTGAATGACTGATAAAATTACATCATCCCATTGTGAGATGCTCCACCCAGGAGGAGGAGCCAAGAATTTCCCACCTAGCTAAAAACTGAGATCTGGAACACC
>VZTT01000033.1:4936-17570 GCA_013400855.1 Buphagus erythrorhynchus
GTAATAATTCTGTAAATTATGTCTACCAGAAAATTGCAGTTCTGTCCTGCTGAAGGAAAGGATTATTTTACCACACAGCTCAGTGTTCATCTCTGAAAATCACTTATTAGGCTGCCCTTGGCAAATTCACAAACTGCAGTTGTCAGGACCATCATAAAGTTGTATGCCACATCAATTTAACGATAACATTACACTGGTTTTCTCTCCAGCCTTGCATGGAGCCTGTGAATTTGTGGGAAAGAGATATTCAATACCAATGGATCCCTGAACAATGCAGAAAATGACAGATCTGTGTTCTGAGGACATAACACACACCTTGTCCACATTTCACTTGGCTCCTTTCAAACAGCTGCCAATCCTGCTTCCAGATAAGTATAGAACATTACATGTATTCAGAAACTGTTTAAATTATTTTAAAGTTTTAGGTTACTGCTTTAATTGCAAAGTCTGAATTTTCCTCTCTTCCTAAAGCCACGATATGAATTCTCCTCTCATTGTTAGAATGTTCTGTGATATAAGCCTGCTATAATTTAGCACTCAACTGCACTGAATCCCATTATGAAGTCTCATCTTATATCACACAGAGTATATCTGAGTATAAAACATAAAATGCTTAGCTTGTAAGGATAGGGAGCTTGTCATCTCTTTAATTTGATCACTAAAGTGGAATTTTGGATTAAAAAAAAGTTGGACCATAATGGCAAGATAATGCTAAATATCCAGATTTTTAAAATGACTGACACGTTGTGCATTGCAGAGATAGAGATACGTGTGACCTTCACAGAAGTTAATTAAAATATGGAGAAAAAAATTTCAAACTGCTTTTTTTTTTTTTCCCCTAGGAAGTGTGTATTTCAAATGTCCCTGGCCCTAAGCAATAGATGGGGTAGTCCAGCATGTCTCCTGTTTGCCATACAAGGTCCCCTTGAATAACTTCCCTCTAGAGACTGTCACAGGGCAGACACCTCTGCCACTCTCATATTTACATGTTTAACAGAAATCCTCTCTTGCTGGCCCATATGTGACATTTAGGCTTTGAACATTCAATCTGTTCTCAAGAAATCCTGGGGTAGATCTTAAATGGAACACTTGTGTTGACCTTGTAATAGAATCACAGAAATGTTTAGGTTGGAAAAAACTTTTAAGATAATTGAGTCTAATTGTTGTTACTATCTAATGATTTCTTTCCTTAATACAATTATCTTAAATTTGCAGTAATAAGGATATTGCAGTGATAAGTATACAGACTTTCTGATTTACTGAATTCTTTTACAGCAGTAAGGGAAAAGTGTGAGAAATAATGCAACACACGACTAAAAAAAAAACTTATTCGCTTGATGAAATATCAGTCTGAAAATTCAATGAGTGTCTTCAAGTAATATTGGAGCAATGGTCATGAAGAAGCTTAATAAATCAATGTTTGCTTGCAGTGGCTTTTCAAATTTGAAGCAAATTGCTTTTTGTACACTCACTGCTCACTGACTGCTCAACAGCTACAATAAGTTACTTGAAAATGCCCAGACCTGTGATACCAGGGTTTGTGAGACCTGAACAGGGAAAAAATGTTCTGTGCTCCACAAAGTGATTCCAGGATTTCCCCACATTTCACATTCTGGCTTGGAATGGAACAAACCCCAATTTTTTCCTCCACTCTCCAATCCCAGAACTGTGAATCCCATGGCAAAACTCTTACCTGTGATGTAGAAGATCTAATAAAAGCCTTTGTTTTCCTACCCTGTTCCACTTTTTATGCCATAAGAACCAAGCAGTTTAAAAGATGCAATGCTGTCCTGTTTTTCATTGGAGCTGTTCTAGGTTGCAAATTAATTCAAATTCAGGAACCAGAACACACCTAGGTGTGCTGCAGCTCAGAAGAATGACCCAAGCATGGAGCTCTTTGTGCTCTCCCAAATCTCATCCTCAGCTGGGCTCTTTCCACATTGCCCATCTATAGCTGTCTAATTTATGTGGATTACAAAGTGTTTCACACCCCGGGCAGGGTTGGATAAAGGAAATTTATGACACAACCAGCAACAGCTTCATGATCAGGTGGTGATGGTCCAGGAGGTGGAAGGGCAGTGCTACAACAGGGTCAGGTTGTAAATCAAAATATTCCAGCAGTCTGGTGTGCATGGAAAGTCACCTTAAACTTGAGAAGCCTTTTCCACCAAAAGTCCTCCCAAAGTGTTCTGATCCTGTCAAAAAGTTTTCATTTCAACGAACTGACATTTTCTGACAGAAAAAAAAAAAACAACTTTTGTTTAAACATCTCTTGATAGCACTGATGGTAAATATGGGGGTGAAATAAAAGATTTGCCGCTGTTGGAAATAATATTTATAAAAATGATTGCAAACACACGTTTCCATTGAGGAAAGGAAAGAGTGCCAACAATGAGTGGCTAAATACTTGCTGCTCACATAAAGACACTTTTTTTTTTCCCTAGCATAATCGTGGAGCATAAGACATGGAGGTGGGCTTGGGGGGAAAGATGCAATAAACAGTGGACTCCTTTTTTTTTTTTACAATAAATTTTCATAAAAATATCTGCAAGAAGGCCAAGTTAGCAGTGTTGGATATTACAATGCATTTGATTAATTTTTTTCTTTTTTAATATAAAATTGTCAGATAATCTTGTCCTGTAAAAATACTACATTTTAAAATTCACCGTGGAGCTGTCAGGCTCCCACAGCCTCTTAGAGCTGGAGCTGGTACTGAGCTTGTGCTCCTTGTCAAAATTTAATGAGAAGACCAGTTCTAAAATAATTGAATTTTCATATCAGAGCAAACCAGGATTACTCAGACAATAAAAATGCTGAGTCCTGTACTGTTACTGGCAAATACCTTTTGCTTTGCTCATGGAATCAGTATGTAAATGTTCAGGGTTTGTATTTAAGGCATCTTATGCATTTAGAGTTGTAGTACTGGCAATAATTTCAAATGGTGCTGTTGATAAGTAGCTGGGATTTTTTTTTTTAAATAATGTTCAAACTGTAATTTGTTTGGTGAATCGGGATAAGCGTTTGGTTTATATTTTATATAAATGTTAATGCCCTTGCAGTTTAATTATATTTCTTAACTTTCAGCATTTCAAAAGTAGAATTTGAAGGCCACTCCATCAGATTGTCTTGCTCCCATGGAATACTTATGAGTACAGTCCCAGTGACTTTTGACTTTAAAAAGTGGAAGTGTCCCCAAAGTTAATGCCAGCTCCAGAGGGTGAATATGTGTGCTGAGGCATGAAGAGCAGGACAATGCTGGATGTATTCCTCAGCTTGCAGGTTCAAAAGTCAGAGACAAAAGGTCCCCATCAGAAGTACAAAAGGATTAAAAACCAAACCAAAACCAAAACCAAAACCCCAGATCTGACTGGGGTTATTTACATAAATGCTTCAGGAAACACTAAAATGTGCTTCAGCAATGCTGCAGCTGGTGCTGCAGAAAGGGTTCATGGAAATCTTTATAGGGGTTCTCAAGAAATCATTAGGCTGAACATTACCAACACCTTTATTTCCTTTTCTTGTTTTCCAGAGATTATTATGGGGTATAAAACTGCAGGACTAAGGATTTCTAAACTTTTCCAGCTGCCCAAATGCCTGGGATTGTCTTAGCATCAGGATTTTGCTTGACTTTGTGAAGCTGTGTTTTCAATGGTGGCAGGAACATATTTGACTATAATTCACAAGGAAGGAGAGCTCCTACACAACTCCCAGCACACAAAAGGCCTTTGATCCATTTTTTCATTATGTTTCCCAGCCCAACATAAAAAAAACCACCCCAACAATCTCAGTATTAACACTTAAGGCAGAGTTCATTAGCTAAATATAATTTTGTTTCCTTGCCCAGCTCACCTAATTTAACAGATCTTCACGTGTAGCTGCCACAGATATGCTACAGAAAATCCATAGAAGAGGGGAGAATTCAAAAAATACATTTCCAAACCCAAAAAGAGTCTGTGAGACAAATTGCAAAGCCTGACAGAAGATGAGCTGAAGGAGTCTGCTGTGAGTGCTGTCCTGCACCCTTCTGGGTGGCAGGAGGAGCCTGCCCTGCTCCATGGGACATGTAGTTTAATCCTGAACACTGAATTTTAAAAAGGGAGAAATGAAGGGAAGAGGCAATCTGAAAGGAAACTAAGGCAGCCCCTGTGTTTCACCTGGATGGTGGTGGTGCTGTGGTGGAGGTCTTGGAAGATCTGTAGGGCCAAGTGAACAAAATTGGGATTTTTTTGGTTGTTTTTGCAGTAATGTTGGTTGGGAAAGTTATTATTCATAATGGCATTAAATGGAATTGGGTGGTCAAGTGTGTGTTTTTTTCCAGTCTGCAGTCTTAACCACTTCATAATTATATAATTGATATTTCCATTTTTTTTTCCTGCAGATGAAGATAACCTGTAAACAGCACAATCTCTCTCAGATGAGGCTTCTTTAATCTAGAGGTGGGGTCAATAATTTGGATATTATCCTGTGTTACTGCAAGTTAGGCAGTCATAAAACCACAGAATCACAGAATAGTTAGGGTTGGAAAGGACCTGGAAGTCAACTTGGGCAACTTCAGGCTGCCTCTGTCTTTTCTCATTTGCCTCACACTGTCATTTTCTCAGACTTTAAATTCTGTGCTGTTTCTGATATCACAGCACCTGGGTTCCCATAACCCATTGATCCTTAAGGCAGAATATCATATTTACCAGGAATTATATCCATTTTTTTTCACTCTGTTCCTCCTGAAAGCTTTGCTGCTCAAGTATGACTTTAACAATACCTTACATATTTCTCTCCCTCAATTATGAGCAGATTTTACACGCTGAAAATTGCTGCTGGCAGGAGCTGTGTATCAGTAATTAGGTGTCACCTCTGTGCCCTGGAAAATGCTCTTAAAGACAGCAACACTGAGCAGTGGACATCTGCATCAGGTGACTCAAGAAATCAGCAGCTTATTATTTCCTGAAATGAACTGAAAAATGTTGGTTGTAAGAGACAAATAAGAAATCAAATCCTGTGACAGTTTCTTAAAGCCTGTGAAACAGGGAAATATTGCACAGTGAGATCGAATTTTGTATTTCAAAACACGAGTTTCTGCCCAAATAATCACTTGCAAGAAAATAAATTGAAATACAGGTACGAGGTTGAAACTTTTCATGCAGATACAAAACAGGATAACTTGGAAAGGCTCCAGAGTGAACAACTGAAAACTGCAGCTTCCAGAGCAAGAGGTATTTCCCATTTTAGCTCAAGGAAATTGCCTTGTGTCAGAAACAGTTTGTTTCTCTTGTTTTGGATAGCCCTTTGCCAAATTTCCAGCAGAAAAAGCTGCAGCAAAAATGATGTTTGTGCAACTGGATATTATTGGTGGGGTTTTTTTATTTGCTTTTTGGTTTTGTTTGTCTGTTTGTTTGTTTGGAGGGGGGGAGTTGTTGCTGTTGGGGGTTTTTTGAGTTTTTGTTTGTTTTTTTGCCTTTTTTTTTTTTTTTTTTTAATTGAGATGAGCAATGGAATTTGGAAAAAGACTTGATTTAAGATCCAGAAAAGCCAGGAGAAGAGTAACTGAGCCAGTTCTGAGTTACATTTATACCAAGTGCACAGGGTGAGTCACTTCTGCACAAATACTGAGCTCTATTAATGCACAAGAATGCATTTAGTGCATTGGCTTTTCAAAGCTTGCCTAAATTGTGATGCAGGGCAGGTAAAGCTCATTAATCTTATTAAACAGTTTAAATTCTCTGGAGGTGAAGACTTTTCAGCCTGAACCTGGAACTCAGTGTTGTTGCTGCTAGGAATGATGCATCCTTGCTAACATTATGATGGACATTATGAACCTTCCCCTCCCCTTTTGCATTTACACTGGAGCAACTTCTCCTCAGAGCAATTGTGTAATAAAACATCATTTCTGTGTCCAGTGGTGACCTCCTGGGGGTTTGGTGACAGAATGTTCATTTGTATGTAATCAGCCCAAAAATGCACTTTGCCCCACAACTAAAAAAAGGTAAAAGAGTCACTAATGTGGTCTTTTAGCCCAAACAGACTTTAGTACCCTGTTTCTTTATCTCAGATCAACTTTATTATAATACAGTAATTACACAGGGGAAAAAAAGAAAGTAATGATGATAATGTCAGGCACATATAACCTCCCTTGGTGTCCCATGATTCTCCACACTGAGGGCTCAAGGAAAGGCCTTCCCTGACTTCTTGATAACTGGATGAGTGATTATCCCCCTTGTTAATGGGCAATGATAGAGAAAAGTCCTCCAGATGGGCAGAATATTCATGAGGGGGCTGCACCAGCTGAGATAAGGAGAGAAGATGCCACAAGCAATCACTTATGAGAACACCAGGAAAGAAATATTCACCCCCACACACTGAGCCAGACTTGGGGGTCCTGGGTGAGGGTGGCAGCAGGACACAAATGACACAGCTGTCCTTTGGGGACAGGGCTGGAGCCCAGGGCTGGGTTTCAGCAGTGAGGAGGGTTTGGCACCACATCCTCCAGGTGGAAGGTGGCCCTGTCCACCAGGCAGGGACTGGGTGATCTGTAACACCCCCTCCAACCCAAACCATCCCATGGCTCCATGAATATTTCAGCTGCTGGGAGTCAGGGTGAGATTTGCCCCTGGAATCACAGCCCCAGATCTGGGCAACCAAGGCAAAGCTCAAGGTGCAGGTGCACTGCAGTGGCTTTCTTTGGGAGAATTGTCCCCAAATCTGAAGGGCTGCCCTTTATCAGAGACTCACAGAATCTTTAGGTCAGGCTTTTCAAGAGGGGAATGGCATCACTCTCATCTTTCATTCTATTTCAACATTTTCTTCCCAAATGGGATGGATATTTTGACAATTTTAAATATCCCCACATCAATAATCTGAAAAACACGTGATTTGCCAGGCAAGTGTTCTGAGGATTTTGAGATCTGCTATTTAAATTTTTTTTGTTAGCATTTCTCAATATTTTAAAAATTTATTTCTTAAGAAGGAGAAGTAAGTTACTATGAAAAGTGTCATGTTGATAACTGTGAAATTTCTTAACTAAATTCATACATGTGAGGCACTCTCACTTTCTGTCTTTATAAATCAATGTCTTCTTAGACCAATCACACTTTGAAAAATAAACTGATGATCATGGTTCTTACTAAAGCAGCACCTCTGA
The DNA here is from genome assembly GCA_013400855.1 of Buphagus erythrorhynchus. Taxonomy (NCBI): domain Eukaryota; kingdom Metazoa; phylum Chordata; class Aves; order Passeriformes; family Sturnidae; genus Buphagus; species Buphagus erythrorhynchus. Next base: position 12,072 of record VZTT01000033.1, read on the forward strand.
CCACACAGAACAACATTCCAGCCCAGTAAACTTCTCCAAAAAGTAGTGAGTTATGGTGATGGGAGATGTGGTCTTCCATGTCATGGTTAATGGCTCCTCCATTCTCTGCTGTGGTTCTTTCCATTCAAAGTCCCTTTGAACAGCAATGTTATGCACTGAAATAATTTATGTAATGTGATCAGCCAGCACCAGCCATGATCCACGCTGCTTTGATAATAACCTCACTTCCTTGACACTGCTCTTAAGTGAAAAATGGGTTTCTTATTACACAGATGTCTGCTGGTAAAAAAAAAAATAATAATTATATGACAGATTTTTGCTTTTGATAAAAAAAAAAATATTTACTGTAAGCTCTTCCCAGCAAACATGTCTATTTGGGGAAAAAAAAACCCAAACCAGCCAAACAACCAAAAACTAAACCACTTTCCTTTCTAATTCCATTCCACTAAAATAAAGCACCAAAGCTGAATGCTTTTCTCTCCCAGCCTGGAAAATACCAAAGCTGAGAGGGTTTCATCCCAACATAAAAGTAAATCTGTACTGATTGACCTGAAGTTCTGTTGAACTCCTATCAACCTCAATCAAAACAACTTCAGTCACCACCAAATCTGAAAGGATTCGTGTTCAAGCAGGGACAAATTGATGGAAATTCATGGGGTAACTCACATGGACAGACAAAGCAGCAGATTCTCACACTCTAAGGCTGGAATCCAGATTAAAAAAAAACGTGTGGTCACTGAATTGAAAGGTTTTTGGAAAGGAAAATGCCTGCCTGCTGCAGAGGCAGCACGGAGGGGTCGCTCCACCTGCACATCTCCTATTCCATGTGAGTTTTTCTTCTGGCACTGCCACCTAAAGCAAGCCAAAAAAATCAGTACAAAAACCCTGTAGGACCCATTTTTGTGCACCCCCAGAGCCTCTGGAGATGTCATATTTTGGATACACACACACAGCTTGGGCCATGGAAGAGGCTGGGAGATTTCTCAGGGTGCCAAGTCCTGAACACTGAAGGGCTGGGCTGAGTGTGGATATTCTGTGAGCATTTCCAGAGATTTCAGCCCCACAGCTGAGGTGGAGCAGTGTCTGAGGGCTGTCACATCTACCTGCAGCACCAAACAATATCTAACCTTTCTCTACACACAGCAAATATGTTTCATTCTTTTATTTTTCTTTTCCTGTATCAATAGAAACACAATTTTTACTATTTCTGAAAGGAATTACTAGATTTGAAAACGATTTCTGCAGAAGTCCTTTATCTGCCTCCCTTCAGAAGTGCAGCAAATCCTAATATGATTTATCAAAAGTCCTTCCTCCCAAAAGGCATTGTGGTCACTGAAATAATGAACTACTTGAAAGTCACATTTAATTTACTTCCAAAGAAACAAGCTAGCATTGCTCAAGGTTGCTGGGGAAACAGGAAAGCTGCTTTAGATCAGTTTGCAGCAGAGAAGACTTGCTGATATTTTGCAATTTGTACACAGTCACCATAATTTTAACAATCTGTTATTTTCAGAAACCCATTTCTGATTTCGTGCTAAATATCCATCTTCACTCCCATGGCATGGCCTTGTTTTCAGTTGTGGATTCAGATTCACAAATCTGACTTAAAAATAAGCAGGTTTATCACAACTGTGTATGTGTTTCTTCTTTGGGGGCCCATTTATCAAAGAATGCAGCCAATTTCAGCCCAAGAGAAGCCCACAATAGGCATAAAAATCTCATTTCTTGGGAATCTACAGTACCAACGTTGTTTGCAATTTCAGGTGATCAGACCCTTCCCAAAAATCTTTTATTGGCTGCCCTTCCTGTTTCAAAGAAAAGTTCTAATAATTTCCAGAGTTGAAAAATTCGGTTGCTGCAGTCACTTAGTGCTCTGCCACAAAGGAAAAGAAAATCTCATTTGAAAGCCACATGCACAAGTTGAGTTCTGCTAATCCTTCTCCTGGAGACAAATCAGGACCCCCTTTTCCATCAGTTGCAGTGCACAGATGTGATTTAACATGTACAAACCCAATTTTATTCTGATTTCCTCAAAGTTCCCCAGCAGTGGTGGAATGAATGGAGCAGCAGAGAAATGGGGGAGCAGTTGGGCAGTGAGGGAAGATAAAACAGGTCTGCAATGTTCCTCCCTGGAAGAGTTTTCTCACAATATCCAGTTTTATCCAAGAGATCAATCTCCTAAAATCATGTCAGTCACCTGAGTTTCATGAGTAGGGATAAAAGAATTATCTGTGCATCGTCGTTTAATTATGATATTATTTATTTCTTGGAGTCCCAGGATTACAGCAAGCACAAATTAAGTTTAAAATTAACAAAGGAAATTATTAACCAAAATTATACTGCTTAAAATAATTGATGGTATTGACTCCAGATTTCTCTCAGTCTCATAGAAATACAACTTAGAAAACAGCCTAGAACAAGAGATACAGAATATCTCTGATGTAGTTTCACCTCATGTCTTGATTTTTTACAGATGCTTAGGCAGTAGGTGATGTGTTTTGAAATATATACCAGAAAACCTCCATTCTTCCACCAACACACTTTTAGTCCACCTCTTGGACATAAAATTTCATCACTACCCTCTTTGCCTGGTTTTACTCATAAATTTTCCTCCATACATCTCATCAAAGTGCTTTTTTCTTTTTTTATTTCCCCTATTCTTTGCCTAATTGCACATTTTGAGACTTTTGGTGACATTCCATCAGATGCTCAGTGAATTTTGCCCTGGTTTAAAATCACTGTATTCCTTAAGGTACCACAGTGACGTTTTTTGACTGAACACTGTGTTTTATTTCTTTAAATCATGGTGCTTTTATCCAGTAGGATGAACTGAAGAGAGAAGAAAGCAGAGGGATGCCAAAGGTAACTGGAAGTAAAAAAAGTGGAGCTTTGGACCAGGTTAGCTTTGAATACAACATGGACAATGAATAACAGAAACAGGGAGGGCTGAGAGGAAAAGTCTCTGAGAAACTGAAGATAAGGTAAAAAGGGCTGGTTGAAAAAAAAAAACATCTTAGAAGAGAAAAATTTACTTTCTAAGCCTGCTGTGCGTGGAAGGGCAGGAAATGTGCTGCTGCCCCAGGGCATGCATGCCTCCCTCGTGCTGGGCAGGACAGGGGGACTCTGCCTGCCCTGGAAATGTGCCCTGATCCCAGGGAATCCTGGAGACCTGCTCAGAGCTCACTGCCCATCCCCTCACAAATGGAAATGCTGTGATGGAGGATAACAGACCCGACAGAACCGATAACACAGGAGTGGGGACCTGGGTGTGACCCTGGGAGGGTCAGTGCTGCTCCAGCTGATAATGCTTTTTATATTCAGAATAGTTTCCACCTAAAACTTTTAGAGCTGACAATGTCCTTTCCAGATTTTCATCTACAGGAAGAGGCACACAACAGAAAGAGCTCCAGGAAGGAGAAGAAAAATGGAGATGCAAAAGGATGTTTTAGGACAAAAAAAAAAAAAAAAAAAATCAAAGTTGCCAAGTATAACTTGGTTATTCACTGATAGCTAATTTAGAACATAATCATCTACTCCAAGCTGAGGAGCACAGCCCCAGGAGAGGGAGCTCAGTGGGATCACTGAGGATGCTCAGGCACAAGGAACAGGTCTTTCCTGGTAATCCTGATGGATTATCAAACATAAAGGATTCCAGGAAACCCCCTCTTCCACGTTCCTTGTGACAAAAGATGTATTGCTGGTATATTGCTACAAAAGTGGGTAGCCAAGGCAAATTTCAGAAAGAACTCTTGATGGCCATTTACTGAACAATAATGACAAAATACCAGCTAAAAGCAGCCTTGTAATCCTGGATCAGGGATGATTCACTAATTAAAATTCGCTTAGAAAATATTTCACAACATAGTTTACAACAGAATTACATACTTTATATAGTTGCTCCTCTGGTGTTAAAATCAATATATTCCTATGGGTTGATGGCATTCTCAATTGCTTTAAAATTACCTGAAATGTTATACCATTTTAATTAGCATAAAACAGATTTTCTGTGAGGGGAGGAAACAAAAAGAAAAACAGTTAATAAAAGAGTGGAAGATCAGGAGCTAATTAGGTGCAGTAAGTCCCCAAGTTGACTCACTGAGGGTCAATGCTGCCATCCTTAGGATTATTATACAGTAAAATCAATATATTTTATATTGATTGTGATTTTATCTGATGTGTGTTAGCTACTGGGAGGTAGTGTCCACTCTTAACAACACCATGTTACCTTATTAATAAGTCTTATTAATAAGGGTAATGCAAAAAACTAGTTGCTTTTTTGGCCACAAAAGCAAGCAATTCCACCAAGAAAAGTACTGCCCTGTCATCTTTAAGATAATTCATCAGATATCTGGAAGATAACCTTGTTTTCTTGAGGAAAACCTCTCACAGCTGCCATTGCTCAGAAAACATCATCTGATAATACTTTTTATATTCGAAATAGTTTTTACCTAAAACTTTTAGAGGTCACAATGTTCTATCCAGATTTTCATCTACAGAGAGAGACACAGAACAGAGCGAGCTCTAGGAAGGAGAAGAAAAATAGAGATGCAAAAGGATGTTTTAGGACCAAAAAAAAAAATAAAATCAAAGTTGCCAAGTATAACTTGGTTATTTACTGATAGCTAATTTAGAACATAATTACCTACTCCAAGCTGAAGAGTAAACACATTAGCATTCGAAAACATTACCTACTGGAATAAATACAGGTATTTATAACAGCATTAAGAGACTCTATTAAGAGATTTCTGAGAAATCTGAGTTTTATACCAGGAAAACTCCACTTATCTACTGTTAAAACAAATTTGTGAAGTGCAGACTCCTTCGTACCTGTAGCCTTAAGAATTACACAACTGTGAATAATCACACTGAGAACAGGGCAAAAATGGGTAATTACTATCTCCATATTGTGTTATTTTACAAATTAGTATATTCTGCATCTCTTTGGAAGGAAAATGAGGCATATGTTTTTGTGCTGTGTTGTAGACCCAGCAGACAATAAACTGATCCCTCATGAGAACACAGCAATGCAAAGTGTTGCCTTGTGCCAACAGGCAAAAAAAAGAAAAAAGGAAGAAAAAAGAAGGAGGAAAAGGATAAAATGACCGGGGAAAGCATGAAATTAAATGGAGAAAGTGATTTAATTGCACGGAAAAAGAAAGGAATATTAATACGGGGGAAAACACCTTTCTGTGAAATTAAGAGCGTATAGCAGATAACAGAAAATAATTTTGAAAAAAGCCATAAATTCTACTTGGTAACGTCAATGTAATTGAAAATGCTGCTAAATCTCCTTGTATTACATCAGTGTGCACGTTAAGATCGGTGTGTCCATAAAGGCACTCCGAGAGGAGCACACAATGCTAACAGGGTTAGGTGCTCAGCATACAAGGTACCACAAGTGCCATTTGATGCAAGAGTTGCTAGGGAAGGCTATTTATATATATATATATATTTTTTTTTTCCTCCCCCCCCCTCTCTTATTTATGAGAGTTTATTGTG